>PVIU01007239.1:52974-93766 GCA_004026605.1 Ondatra zibethicus | reverse complement strand
ACTCAAAATAATGTTTTCTAGCTCCATCCATTTTCCTGCAAAATTCAAGCTGTCGTTATTTTTTTCTGCTGTGTAGTACTCCATTGTGTAAATGTACCACATTTTCCTTACCCATTCTTCGATAGAGGGGCATTTAGGTTGTTTCCAGGTTCTGGCTATGATAAACAAAACTGCTATTGTAATGAGGCGAGTGGGCCGCGTCCTGCTGCCTGGCTAGCTTAACCCCCGAAATAACTACACAGAAATTATATTAATTAAATTACTGCCTGGCCCATTCTATCTAGCCTCTTCTTGGCCAACTGTCACATCCTGATCTAACCCATTTCTACCATTCTATGAAATACCACAAGGTCGTGGCTTACCGGGAAAGATTCTAACTAGCATCAGTCTCAGCAGGAGCTTCATGGCGTCTGCCACTTTGCTCTTCTTCCTAGCATTCCTTTCTGTCTACTCCACCTATCTAAGTTCTGCCATATCAAAAGGCCAAAGCAGTTTCTTTATTCAACCAATGAAAGCAACACATAGTCAGAAGGACCTCCTACACCATGCTATGAACATAGCTGAGCACATGTCCTTGTGGCACAATTGAGCATCCTTTGGATATATACCCAAAAGTGGTATTACTGGGTCTTGAGGAAGGTTGTTTCCTAATTTTCTGAGAAATCGCCACACTGACATCTAAAGGGGTTATACCAGCTTGCATTTCCACCAGCAATGCAGAAGTGTTCCCTTTTCCCCACAACCTCTCCAGTATAAGTTGTCATCAATGTTTTTGCTCTTGGCCATTCTTTCAGGTGTAAGATAGAATCTCAGAGTTGTTTTGATTTGCATTTCTCTGATTACTAAGGATGTTGAACATTTCCTTAAGTGTCTTTCAGCCATTTTAGATTCCTCTGTTGAGAGTTCTCTGTTTAGGTCTGTACTCCATTTTTTTTTATTGGATTATGTGATCTTTTGGTGTTCAATTTCTTGAGTTCCTTGTATATTTTGGAGATCAGACCTCTGTCTGATGTGGGGTTAGTGAAGATCTTTTCCTGTTCTGTAGGCTGTGGTTTTGTCTTGTTGACCGTGTCCTTTGCTTTACAGAAGCTTTTCAGTTTCAGGAGGTCCCATTTATTAATTGTTTCTCTCAGTGTCTGTGCTGCTGGAGTTATATTTAGGAAGTGGTCCCCTGTGCCAATGCGTTCAAGTGTACTTCCCACTTTCTCTTTTATAAGGTTCAGTGTGGCTGGCTTTATGTTGAGGTCTTTGATCCATTTGGACTTGATTCTTAAGTGTTTTTGTTCTGGCATGGGTAAAACAGATAATACTTAGGAGAACAATGAATTCTTAGGGAGCCTGGGCTACATGGCAAGTTTAAGATCATCCTAAGGTTATGTAGCGAGACACTGTCTCCAAAAGACAATCCAGCTGCTGGGCGGTGGTGGCTCATGCCTTTAATCCCAACACTTGAGAGGCAGAGGCAGGAGGGTCTCTGTGAGTTCGAGGCCAGCCTGGTCTACAGACCTAGTGCTAGGGCAGGCTCCAAAGCAATACAGAGAAACCCTATCTCAAAAAAACCAAACAAAACAAAACAAAAAACCCCACCAAACCAAACAAAAAACCAAACAACAAACCAAACCAAACAAAATCAACCAAAGATATAAGGGAGAAAACTATAGACTAACATCACTCACAAACATACATTTTAAACGCGCTCAACACCAGATGTGAAAGATATTGGAGTTGCAGATACAACAGACACCCAAAGGGAGATTTGGCAGAATTCGAGGACCCCACCGCAGAGGCTGCTGAGCTCTGAGCTGAGTCTGTGCTATTGATGCCCTACTGAATTATCAAACAAAGGACGGTAAGTGTTTGTGTAAGAATAATAACCAAGCCGGGCGGTGGTGGCACGCGCCTTTAATCCCAGCACTCAGGAGGCAGAGGCAGGTGGATCTCTGTGAGTTCAAGACCAGCCTGGTCTACAGAGCTAGTTCCAGGACAGGCTCCAAAGCCACAGAGAAACCCTGTCTCGAAAAACAAACAAACAAAAGAATAATAACCAAACGGCAAGACTATATCTGTGACTGTGTAACCAATTTCAAAGTCTCCTGAGGACATACTAAAAACAGAGTTCGACAATTCCAAGAACTTGAAGCAAGCAGTATGCTGCCAGCATCCTCAACCAAACTCCTTTTGTGCAAAGGCTGTTGAAGTAGTTCCTGGTACATCCGAGGACTCTTTAGATGATACCTTCGTACATACACATGTACCTATGTAACATTTGAACATGCACATGCATATACACAATGGTAGTATTCAGGCATCTGTACTGGCTGTCCTTGGGGTCCTGACAGGGGTGTTAGTATTCAGGCATCTGTACTGGCCTGCCCTTGGGGTCCTGACAGGATTCATCCTCAGCTGTAGCCACTAAGCATCTCCTGTGCACATTCACTAAGTTCCCTTTTAAAAGGGCCCTGCCCACCCCACCTTCTCTGTCTGTCTCTCTCTCTTTCTCTCTCTCTGACTGTTTGTCTGTCTGTCTCTTTTCTCTTCTGCCTCTCCTGTCCCCAGAGACCAGTCTCCCCGCCTTCCCCATTTTATGTTTCCTTTCCACTAATAAAAACCCCTCCATGCGAACTCTTCTTCATGGCATCTTTCTCTCTCGCACTGCTGCTTTTGTTTTAATTCCAACACACCACACTTGCATACACAGCCCTCGCTCCACCCCACCTACCAAAAAAGAAAGAACAGAAAGACAAGATATTGGGAAAAAAAATACTTATTAAGTAGTTTTATCCAAAACACATAAAGAACTCTTAGGACTCAACAATAAGAAAACAAATAATCCAATTTAAAAATGGGCAGAAGGTCTGGACACCTCACCAATTAAGACACACATCTGTCAAATAAGCATACGAAATGATGCTCGGTGTCATGTGTCTGTAGTTAACTACACATTCAAATGGCAATGAGATACCACTACACACTAAATAGAATGGCTAAAATCCAAAACACGTCGAGCAGCAAATGTTGGCAAGGGTATGGGACAAGATTTCTCATTCATTGTTGGAGGAATGCAAGATGCTGCAACCACTTTGGAAGACAGCTGGGCCGTTGCTTACAAAACTAAACATAGTCTTACCATACGATCAGCAACTCGTGCTCAGCGGTGTTTACCCAAATGAGTCAAAAAGTCAATTCTACATGAGAATCTACACATGAATGTTTACAACAGTTCTGTTTGTGCCAAAAGCTGGATGCAACCAAGATGTCCTTCTGTGAATGGGTAAATACGCTTTGGTACACACAGGCAGCGGAAATGACACTCAGCGCTAAGGAGAAATGAGTTAGCAGGCTAGGAAAAGCCATGAAAGCAAACTCAATGCATAATCTAAGAGGCTGTAGACTGTGCGTTTCCAATTATATGACATTCCAGAGAAGGCATAACTATAAAAACTAAAAAGCACTGGTTGTCGCCAGGGGCAGGGGTGGGGGACATGAGCAACAGAGAAGAGACGATTTCTTTCTGTGCGTACAGGTGGAGTAGGCAGAGAACAGCTTCAGTGTCATTTCTCAGGCACCATCCGCCTTTTATTTTTCTTTTTTTAAGATTTATTTCTTTTATTTTGTGTATGAGTGTGTGCCTGCATGTATGGATGTGCACCATGTGAGCAGGATGTGTGGGATGTGCACGATGCCCTTGGAGACAGAAGCGGCTGTCTGATCCCCTAGAGCCAGAGTTACAGATGGTTGTGGGCCTCCATGTGGGTGCTGAGTTCTCTGCAAGAGTAGTAAGTGCTCTCTTCCTGGTTGGACTTCACCAAGTAGGTTGGCTGGCTGATGAGCCTCAGGGATCCTGCTGTCTCCAGGGCTAGGATTACAAGCACACCATCACACCCGATTTCTTTTTCTTATGGGGATTTTGGGGATCCAACTCTGGTTTGCAAACACTTTACTAAGTCAGTTATCTCTCCAGCCTGACATAGAATTAGGGAAAGTCAAAACTACTCATTTTTCCAGCTTTTTTTTTTGTATGTTTGAGAATTTTAAAAACAAAAAATACAATTTTGTAATGTTGTGCTACACTCA
Source organism: Ondatra zibethicus (assembly GCA_004026605.1). Taxonomy (NCBI): domain Eukaryota; kingdom Metazoa; phylum Chordata; class Mammalia; order Rodentia; family Cricetidae; genus Ondatra; species Ondatra zibethicus. The sequence continues at coordinate 89,692 of PVIU01007239.1, read as the reverse complement.
AAAACTGGAAATTAAGCAAGTGATTCTCAAACCCAAGAGTGGATGCATGGCCTCTCAACAGGATAATTTTGCTTGGTAGAAGTTGTTTGTGATAGAGGGTCTCTGTAGTCCAGGCTCACCTACAAGTCACTATGTAAATGAGGCTGGCCTTGAACCTCTCATCCTCCAGCCTCCACTTTCCAAGTGCAAAGACCATAGGCATGTGCCATCACATCGAGCCATAACAGATATTTTATAGCTTAAATATACGTAAGTTTACCTTTAAAATGAAAAAGAAAATAGGGCAGGTAAGAGGACTCATCATGTAAAAGATACTTGCCACATAAACTTGATGACATTTCAGTCTCCCGAGCTTATAGCACAGAGAACAGAATCCACAAAGTTGTCCTTTGACTTTCTCAAGTGGTGTGGGAGATCCTTCTGTCTATGTATTGCTTTTATTGGTTAATGAATAAAGAACTGGCTTGGCCTATAGCATGGGAGGAGGAAGGTGGGGTCAGAGAGAAGCCATGGAGCTACCGGAGACAGATGCTGGGGACATTACTCGGTAAGCCACTGCCATGTGGCAATATACATATTAATAGAAATGGGTTAAATTAATATAAGAGTTAGCCAATAAGAAGCTAGAGATAATGGGTCAAGCAGTGATTTAATTAATAAGGTTTCTGTGTGATTATTTAAGGTCTAAGCTAGCCGGGCGGCCAGGAACCAACAAGCTCCCTTCTGCAACACACATACGTGCCTGGGTTCACACACTACTGCGTATGAACACTCGAGTATGCATGCACACACAATAATAAGTAAGAAGTTTAAAATAAACTAAAACTGGGCAGGAGAGATGGCTCAGAAGCTAAGAGCAACTTGTTGCTCTTGCGAAGGAGGAAGTTCATATCTCGGCACCCACATAGTGGCTCTTAACTACCCATAACTCCAGTTCCAGGGCATCTAGCACCCTCTTCTGACCTCCTCAAGTGCCAGCACGCATATACTGCACATACACACATGCAGGCAAAACATAAACATTAAATAAATCTTAAAAAACAACAAAATGAAGGAAATAGAGATATTTAAAGACCAGTCCAAAAAGACACTTTATTCATCACTGGCAGAGCTGCATTAGAAATTATATCCCAGCCGATGGTGCTGCAGACCTTTAATCCCAGCACTCGGGAGGCAGAGGCAGGCAGATCTCCAAGTTTGAGGCCAGCCTGGTCTACAGAGCAAGTATCAGGACAGCCAGGGCTACACAGAGAGACTCTGTTTTTTGGGGTGTTATTTTGTTGTTGTTTTGCTTCTTTGTTTTGTTTTATTTATTAACATAATTTCTTTATTGACTCTTTGGGAATTTCACATAATGTACCCCAATTCCATTCATTTCCCAGTCCCTCCATATCTGTCCCTCACATTTGTACTGTCCCCCAAAAGCAAATTTAAAAAAATTCAAACCAACAAAAAGTCACTCCACATTTTTGTCTTTCCCGCCTCTCCAACCCCTCTTCATTCATTTTAGTGGCATTGGGAGCCACGGCGTGGCACGCAGTAGACCCTTTTGTCCTATCAGCTTTACTTGCAAATGTTCATTGCAATGAATCATTGATCTGGCTCAAAGCTTCTGGTTTCTGACACACCATCGTCACTGGATCCCCACTGAAACTCCTCTCAGATAGCCCACAACCACCCCAACTCGTGGAGATCCTGTGGGTGTCAATCTGCAGAACCAATTTCTTCACACTCTCCAGCAGGTCCTAGATGGGGCAGATAGCTCTCCTACGCCAATATCATCTTACACCAGCTCTCCCATGCCTATGTGGAGGGGTGGGGTCATCTGTCCTGAGTGCAGGGAGAGTGGGGGGTTGGGGGACCATGTAGCATGAAGGCCTGGTGGGTTTCTGTCCTCCCACCAGGTCCCCAGCCATTTAGGTCTCAAGGAAAATCGCACAGAGAGTTCTATATTAGGTTATAAACTGATTGACCCATTAGCTCAGGCTTCTTATTAGCTCTTATAACTTATATTAACCCATTATTCTTATCTATGTTAGACACATGGCTCAGTACCTTTTTCAGCGGGGCAGGTCACATCCTGCTTCTTCCGTGGTCTGGGCAGAACACCAAGAGAGCTTCCTTCTTCCCAGAATACTCCTGTTCTCATTGCCCCACCTCTACTTCCTGTCTGGTTTTCCCTCCTATACTTCCTGCCTGGCTAATGGCCAATCAGCATTTATTTAAATCATGATTGACAGACTACAGACAATTCTCCTGCACCAGAACCAGCTCTCCTGTGACCTAGTCATTGGGGCCAGCTCTTCTGTGAGGGTTGGGGCCAACTCTCTTGCTGCAGTGTACAGTGAGAAGCAGTGCCAGCAAAGGACTGGCTCAACATGACCCTTAGATTTCATCATGCATGGTTCCTATGGTTCCTGTAGTAACATAGGCCACAGATATCAACACAGATCACAGCTGCTGCAGGACCATGGACCCAGACATGGCCCTCGGCAGCAGCTCAGGCCCACATATCCCCAAGGTGGCTGTGCAGACCACTCAGATTGGCATGGCCCCTGCAGCAGTATGGTTCTCCAATACCTACATGGTCACTAGTGGCAGCCAAGACATTGGGCATCCTTGTGACCTTTGGGGGCAATATGGGCCACAGATGTCAACACAGACTCTGGCTGTGGTAGGACCACAGACCCAGACATGGTCCTTGGCATAAGCCTATGTCGGTCATCACCACGGCCCTGGGTGATAAACAGGCCTCCCGCATCAGCCTGTCCTCATTGCCTTCCTTTCTTCCACTCTGCCTCTTTCCACAGCACATGAACCATTCTGCTTCTCTTTCTCTCCCATTTCGCCACCATGCATTTGGTCATCATAATGGCACCCTCCGGCACTGGGCAGGCCAGTGAATGTCTTCATCCAGCCCAGGCCTTGAGGACCCAGGCTGCTCCGTGGATGGCTTCCACCTGCCTGAGCCAAGTGGCATCAGGCAGGCCTATGTCTTCCCTGCTTATTGCTTTGTTTTGTTTTTAAAGCACATTTTCAAATCAATGTGAAGTGACCCCGGATGGAACTATGATGTGTGACGGAATAAAGGGAAAGCACATGCTGTGCCCTGTCCTCTCTACTTAGGGAGTGGAGAGAGACAACAACGTGGCATAGAGGGCATGGTGCCACCTAGTTCCTCATGGTACCAAGAAACAGAGCTTTGGAAGGGCCTGGGGACAATCTGTTTCCCCCAGTGAACACACTTTAGCCAGGCCCCACCCCCTATCTGCCCATTCGATATGAAGTCATCAATGGATTGACAAAGTCAAAGACTTCAGGATCTAGTCACCTCTCAGTGGTGCCATCAGATAGAAACCAAACCTTAGCACATGAACCTTTGTAGGATGGGGACATTCTGTTAACTTGACACAAGCTAGAGTCGTCAGGGAAGAAGGAATCTCAATTGAGAAATTACCCCCATCAGATTGGCCTGCAGGAAAGTCTGGAGAGTGATTTTTTTGATTAATGATTGATGTTGGAGTGCCCAGCCCACTGTGGGAGGTGCTATTCCTAAGCAGGTGGTTGTATTTAAACAAAACAAGCAGAGCAAGCCATAGGGATCAAGAGAGTGAGCAGTGTTCCTCCATGGCCTTTTCTTCGGTCCCTGCCTCCAGACTCCTGCCTTGAGTTTCTTCCTGGATTTCCCTCAGTGACAGACTGTGAACTATCAGATAAAATGAACCCCTTTCCAAAACCCTTTTACTTTTGGTCATGGTCTTTACCACAGCAATAAAAGAAAGTTAGAATACCCTGTAGCCTCGTCACCACAGATAGTGTGAATACCCAGTAAAATAAGGCAGAAATAAGGCCTCGAACTCACAGAGATCCACCTGCCTCTGCCTCCCAAGTGCTGGGATTAAAGGCGTGCACCACCACCGCCCGGCAAGAAATGATCACTTCTAAGTTTAAAATGTTTTAGCCCCTGCCCCACACTCTAGGAGAAGCCAGACTTCCTGATTCCTGTTCTCCCCACCCACTTAGAAAAAACCAGTTATAGCAGGAAGGCTATTAGGAGGGAAGGCACATACCTTAAGAATTATAAACTATAGCCAGTCTTGCTGACATCCAGGTGAGTGAATTTAGAAGTGGATTTTTCACCAGGTGGTGGTGGCAATGCCTTTAATCCCAGAACTCAAGAGGCAGAGGCAGGCAGCTCTCCTTAAGTTCGAGGCCAGCCTGATCTACAAGAGCTAGTTACAGAACAGCTAGGACTGTTATACAGAGAAACCCTGTCTTGAAAAACCAAAAAAAAAGAAGTGTTATTTTTCAGCAATGTTTAGAAAAATTACATTATAAAAGAAAAAATGTGTAAAAAGAAAAGAAAATGAAGGCTGGTGAAAGTACGCTGTGAAGACTAACCAAAAGATTAAGACACTTGAGGATATAAAGACGCATGACCATGGAAAATGCTTTGTTTGATTTTGATTTCTCCTAGCTGTGTGGTCCAGGCTGATCGTGAGCCTAGAAATCTTAGTCTACCTCCCAAATTTCAAGATTATAGGTGGAAAACACTACATCTAACATACAGTATATAAATTTTGGCCACTTTGCTCATATAAACAGAATAGCTTGTATATTAAGAAACGGAGTTAGTAATAAACCATGTCTTTCTGATTTTAGAAGAGGAAAATATAACAACGCATAGAATACAATCCTATTTAGTTTCTAGACCTCTTAGAGTATGGTGATGTCTTAAGATACATAAGACAAACACTTGAGGACTTAGTGATAGAAATCCCCGTAGGCTTGCACAGATCCCCAGTGTGGATTAGAAATTTTAGTACACCCCTCTTGGTAAGTGTGTCAGTTCAGTGCAATAACAACAACCTCCAAGACACCAAAATGTGTTGGCGCCACATTAAGGAAGAAAAATTCAGCACTTCCCCTGGATTCATTTGACCAAGAGAGAGCCCACATCTGAATTTGCCTCTTTTCTCCCTGTCTTCAGTCTGTGTGTAATGTTTTGTTTCTGGCTGGTCTGTAGTCAGTTGTGTTTATTCTGTCTCTATTGCTTGTTCGTGTGCCCCGTGCTTGCTTGCTGTCCGGCTGTCCCTAACAAAGGGCTTTGTTCTGTTTCCTGAACAGCACAGAAAATATCCTGTGGGGAAGGATGAGAAATACTTCACAGAAATCTTTAGTAGAGTTTTTACAAGGGATTAAGTTATTTGTTCCAGCCCATACCAACTGACCCCATAGCCCTCAGTACTGAAAACACAGGGTCATCTAGCAGGATTTGTATGTTGTTTCCAACATTAAAGAGGATATTTAATATATAAGATTGCTTTCAATCTGTTTGCTGTTTTTCAGCAAATGATTATCATAACACACGTGTGCTGCCCTCTGGATTAGGGGCATGGAAGAGTATATATATTATTTAAGACCAAAGTTATGCATTAATTTAGACTGTAAAAGCTGATTACCTGTGAAATGCAAGGCAAGTAAGGTTGATTGTTACATTGTTCTCTTAAATGCTATCAGGTAAAGGCATAAGTAACCTTAAGCCGGGCAGTGGTGGCACATACCTTTAATCCTAGCACTTAGAAGGCAGAGGCAGGTGAGTCTCTGTGAGTTTGAGGCCAACCTGGTCTACAAAGTGAATTTCAGGACAAGCCAGGACTGTTTCACAGAGAGATCCTGTCTCAAAAAATGGAAAGAAAAAACAAAGAATTGTATTATTAGGCTGTGAGGTCCAGGAAAGTTCCAGTCTCTTAGAATGTAGGGATATTTCATTAAAATGTGTTACCACAGTAAGCTTACAGAGACTTTAAGCCAAACAGACACTATATACCTGTGTGCATGTGTGTGCACGTGTATGTGTATGAAGCTCATTTCTGCATCAGAAAACAAGCCTAAGGAAGTATTAAAGGATAGAAACCCTAGAGTGTTCCTCCGATGGCCGTAAGAGGAGCTTATTAGGAGTTGTAACATAAAGATGACTTGAAAATCTCAAAATTTTCAACATTAATTAAGCAAAACATTTCTCTTCTGTTTGAGACAGGGTCTCATTATGTAGCCTTGGCTGTCAGAATTTACTGTGTGGACCACATTGTCCTCCAATTCACTGAGATCCGCCTCCTCTCCCCCCAAGTGCTGGGATTTAAAGTGTGTGCTGCCATGCCTGGCCAAGCAAAACATTTTAAAGTCACCTCTCCGCTATTCAGAAAAAAAAATCCCACTAGGACTCAGAAACATTTTAAACAAATCATAATGAAATATGTCAAAAATTGTATAGGTGCCAGATGTGGTGGCACACGCCTTTAATCCCAGCACGCAGGAGGAAGAGGCGGGCAGATCTCAGCGAGGTCAAGGCCATCCAGGTCTACAGAGCGAGTTCTGAGACGGCCAGGGCTACAGAGTGAGACCCTGTCTCAAAAATAAATAATAATAAATAAATAACAATTGATAACTGTAACTAAAATAGTACTTAGTGAGAAATTTTAACTGAAAATGCATTTACTAGAAATGGATAAAGACCAAAAAACAAGCCGGGCAGTGATGAAACACACCTTTAATCCCAGCACTTGGGAAGCAGAGGCAAGCAGATCTCTGTGAGTTCAATGCCAGCCTGATCTACAAAGTGAGTTCCAGGACAGCCGGGGCTACACAGAGAAACCCTATCTCAAAAAACAAAACTAAAATTCAACAAATAGTGACAGAAATAAATTTAATAAATCAGGAAGAATTAATAATAAAAAATAATCCAGCAAGAAAGAGGACATCAGCTACAACACCAGAAATGAAAAGGAAGTCATTGCTACAGACAATTAAAACATAATCACAACTTTATGCCAATAAGTTAGAAGGTTTTTGTTTGTTTTTTGGCAGTGCCTCTCTGTGTAGTGCTGGATGGCCAGGAACTGCTGTGTAGACCAGATGGAACTAGAATTGGAATACCCATTCCCACCTCCCAAGTGCTAGGGTTAAAGGTGACAGTCATTCCAGCCAGTCAATAAGTTAGAAATGTTTGACAAAATGGATAAACACAAAAAAGAAAAAAACATAGCCTACTGAATTTTACAGAAAACAGTATGTTGTACTTTATTAGAGAAAGTATATCATTAATTTAAAAATCTTAATCTAAAAATCTTCCCACAAAAAAATTGTAAGTCCAGATGGCTTGACTGCTGAATTCTTCCAAACATTAAATAACACGAGTTTTACACAAATAGAAAAGAATAGAGAGAGAACATTTCCTAACTTTTTGGATGAGGGCAGCATAACCCTGATATTAGAACTGAAAGAGGACATCATAAGAAGGGACAGTGACAAGCAATTTCTGTCATGGCATAGACACAAAATTCTAAACAAATTAGCAGCAAATAAAATGCAAGGTTGTACAAAAATGATTGTGCATCAGGACAAATTTGAACATACGCCAGGAATGTGATGTTGGCTTGAGGTTTGAAAGCCAGTTATATCACTGACGACATGACAGGCATAAAAGCATAAAGTCATACTTAAGTAGACCCTTGAAAAGCACTTGATAAAAGTTCAACATCTGTGATGGAAATCAGTAGCAGGCATCAGAGGAATCTCCCCCAGTCTGGTCATGAAGAAAAGCCACAGCAAATTCTACACTTGGTGGTATAGAGTATGGAAAGGCAGCGCCTGAGGTTGGAGCAGAACCAAAACCACCACCTCTGTTCACTGATATTCAGAAGGCCTCACTGGTACAAAAAAGCAAGGAAAAGAAAAGGAAGGGCTGGGGGGAGACATAATGCAGCTGATATCATGATTATGTAGGCAGGACATTTTTTATTGAGTACAGATGTATCCCTTGGATTGATAGATAAATTTAGCAGTGTTACTAGAAACAAGGTCAATGCACAAAACTTATAAACCGGCAGCTGCCATCAGAAAATGAAATTTTGGGGCTAAAGAGGGGCCTTAGTGGTTTAGAATACCTGTTCCTCTAGCAGAGATTCTAGGTTCGATTCCCAGCACCCCCATGGTAGCTTACAAACCATCTGTACTCCAGTTCCAAGGCACCTGATGCTCTCTTCCGCACTCTGTGGGCACTAGGAACACATATAATATGCATGCACACTTTCAGACAAAATACTCATACATATAAAATAAATATACCTAAAAATAATTATGTTTAAAAGAAAACAGACATTTTTATTAACAATAGAATTTTTCTTTAAGATAAAATCTAAATCTAGACCTAGAATATGATCAATATTGTACACATAAATTTATAGAATACTACTCATACGAAAATACCTTTTAGACTTTAAACAGTATTTTTAATGTGTATATGTATGAGTCTAAGTGAATTTATGAGCATCATGTGTGTTCAGGAGCCTGCACAACCTGGTGAATCCCCTGGAACTGGAGTTACAGGCAGTTGTGAACCAGTACTGGGTACTGGAAACCGATCCCAGATCCTCTGGAAGAGCTGTAAGCACTCTTAATTGTAGAGTCATTTCTCCAGCCTCTAATTTATTTTTTAATTGTGCTTCTGTGTCTGTGTCTCTGTGTGGTTATGTGCATGTGAGTTCAGGTGCCCTCAGAGGCCAAAGGCATCGGATCCCCTTGAGCTGAAGCCCCATTTGGGCATAGGCTGAACCCCAGTCCCCTGTAAGAGCAGGCACCTCTGAAGACCCCTCCTTTTGTTGCTGCTGTTTATATTTATTTTTAAGGAAGTCAATTTTTGCTTTTGTTTTTCAAGACAGGGTTTCTTTCTGTAGCCCTGGCTCTCCTGAAACTAGCTCTGTAGACTAGACTGGCCTTGAACTCATAGAGATCTGCCTGTCTCTGCCTCCCGAGCGCTGTGATTAAAGGTATACACCACCACCATCTGGTACCAGGGACTGGGGTGTTGCTGTGACAGGCCTGACCATGCTTTTTTTTGGAAGAATGTAGACTTTAGGAGTTTGGATTAGAAAAGCAGTTGAGCACTTTATGTGGGGCTTAATGAGCCATCTCAGTGGGAACATGGAAGACAGTGCTACTGGGGTGGAGGGTGCTGGTTCAAGAGGTTTCAGATGAAAATAATGTGGCCTAGAGATTGTTTTGTGATATTTTGGTGCTGTCTGCCCTTATCCAAAAAGTCTTTCTGAGGCTAAATAGAAGAGTTTTGAAATAATGGCTTTAGCAGAGGACATCTCAAAACAGCCCAGTGCTGACTCTGTCCTGTGGTTATTGGTGTTCGCTCTTACGCAGATCTACAATGAAGAGGAGCAGGCTGAGCAATAAAAAAATATAAAATGTGCAGCTTGAGGACAAAGGGGGCACCAGGAGCTAAATCCTGTGGTCAAGGAGATAAACCGATTAAAGAAAATCCTGATGTTAAACGGAATAAAGGGAGTGGTGACCTCAGAGCAAGATCCCACCCAGGTAAGCTTCCAACTTGGGAAAAGCTATTAAAGAAAAGCTTAGGGCCAGGTGTGGTGGCACACCTTTCGTCCCAGAACTAGGGAGGCAGAGGCAGGTGGATGTCTAAGGCTGAGGGCAGCCTGGTCTGCAAAGTTGGTTCCCGGACAGCCAGGCTTAGGTATTGAAGGAAATCATGGAAAACAGAAGCTAGTGAAGCCGGGTGGTGGCGCACGCCTTTAATCCCAGCCCTCAGGAGGCAGAGACAGGCGGAGCTCTGTGAGTTCAAGGCCGCCTGGTAAACAGAGCAAGTTCTGGGACAGGCTCCAAAGCTACAGAGAAACCCTGTTTCGAAAAACCCAAAAGTAAAAACAAAATTTAAAAAAGAAAGAAAGAAATCTAGTGAAGATGACTGAACATGTTACAGCCCTAGCAAGCAGCGGAACTTGGCCGCTTTGGCCACACGGTTCTGGCTTTAGAGTCAAGGATAGAATAAAGGGGTTATAGAATCTCCTCCATGGCTGAGGAAAGCCGCTAAGGCCAGGCAAGTGTCCCTGAATGGAGGTGCTGAGAGGTCATTGTGTGACGCTGTAGCCCAGCAATTCTAACCTTTATGTCTGCACTAAAGTATATACAAGATGGCATGTGCCTATAATAACAGCCCTCAGGAGGTGGGGACAGGAAGATCAGTAGTTCAAGGCCAGCCTGGACCACAAGGAACCCTGCCAGAAAAACAGAAACCAAAACAACCCCAAAAACAAACCAAAAAAGTACACATGAATGTTCCTCATGTCATTATTCCTAAAAACCAAAATGTGGAAACAGCTAATGAATAAATAAATGTGGTATATCAAGACAAAAATAATCATCCACCACAAAAATGAAATACTATTGGATTTCATGAAATGTAGATACACACAGATGAGCGACACAAACATGCTAACATGGTGTCTCCAATCTGCCAGCTATGGGTGCACTCAGCCAATGATAGTTATGAATAAGCCAGCCATAAAACACTACATTCTGCAGTTCCATTAATTTTTTTTTCATTTCTGGGTGGTGGTGTCACTTTCAATCCCAGCACTCAGAAGGCAGAGGCAGGCAGATATCTGATTTCGAAGACAGCCTGATCTACAGAGTGAGTTCCTGGACAGCCAGGGCTACACAGAGAAACCCATTTTGAATTACAGTTTCTTATTTACTGGGGAAGGGCTGCGTGTGTGACTATGTGGAGGTCAGAAGGCAATGTGAAATTGTTTCTCCTCCTCCCGCCAAGGACTTGAACTTGGATCATCAAGCACAGCATCGACGTCTTTACCTGCTGAACCGACGATCCCACTTAGATGAAATATTCAAAATAAGCTTATCCGTGACGATTAAATAGAATTAGTAATTGCCTTGGGTTTCAGGCAGAATGGCAAAGGAATGGGACTGAACTGCTAATGGGCATGGGGTTTTCTCTGGAGCGTGTTAAATGTTCTAAAATCTCTTTTGGTGATGGTTGCTCAACTGTGAATTTAACAAAATCCATTGAATTACACACTTATTTAAGTGGGTGAATTCAATAATCTTTGAAAAAATAAAAAAAGTCCAAGATGATTTTTTTCTTTTGGTGTGAACTGACAAGCTGATTATAAAATTTTTAGAAAAATGTTAAAGAACAAAAATAAGCCAGCTGTGGTGGCGCACACTTGTAACTTGAACACTCAGAAGGTTGAAGGGAGGATTCCAAGGTCCAAGTCAGCCTGGGCTACGAGGTGAGACCCTGTCTCAAAAACAAACAGAAACAGGCCTGGCTTGGAAGTCAGTGGTTGAACTTTTGCCCAGTACGCCCAACACTTTGAGTGGCTTGGAGATCCACCTGTCTCTGCCTCTCCAGTGCTGGGATTAAAGCCATGTGCCACCCCACCCAAATCTTACTCAGATTTATCTTTCCCTTCCTTTCTTGATTCAATCATTTTTCCCTAACATATTTTTAGTAATTATTTGGAAATTTCATACAATGCACCCATTCTTTCCAGGTCCACCCTCCCACCCTTGAACCCTTCTCCCAAAAAAATAATAAAGAAAAAAAAAGAACCCAGTCCAATTTGTGTTACCCTTGTATTCATTGGAACATGATCCAACTTCCAGTGGCCCGTCCTTTAAGGAAAACTGAGTCCTTCCCCACCCCCACCTCAGCCATAAGCCATCAACTGCTAAGAGCTACAGTTCAGCATCTTTATCACAATTTTTAAAGATTCTCTGCAATAGCTTCCTGTTGGGACTGTTCCTTTTTATTTGGAGGTGGGGTGTCACAGAAGCCTTCAGTGTCTCTCATTCTCAGTTACAAGTCTGCAGTCATCGATACCACTGCAAAAGAAGATTCCTTGCCCATAGCAGCTGATAGCGGCATGGACTGTGGACATCAACACAGCCTCTGGTGGCATGGACCTAAACAAGACTTCTGGCAGCTGCACAGGTCACAGACATCAACATGGCCTCCAGCGATTGCCTGGATCATGGACATCAACATGGTCTCTGGCAGCAGCCCAGATCACCGGACAGCAACATGGACATCATGCCCACCAGCAATAGCACAGACCACAGAAGTCTTTCGAGGAGACTCAATAGGGTAAATGAGCCATTCTCAGATACTTGCTAGTGCTTGAAGTCAAGGCGATTGTATGGATGGGCATTGTGTCCAGGCTGCTGTGTACCACGCTGGGTTCACACCCATCATCCTGCTGGTTCCCCCAGGCATGACCATTGTGTTTGCCACCCTGCAGACCCCTGCTCTCCTCCTCCCAGCAAGGGGCAGCAGCAACTGCAATGGCAGCTCCATGCTAAAGGCAGAGTCTGCAGGCAGGTCTGATGGTGGCCTTGGCCGCCAGCCAGCAGCCCAAGGACTGGCCGTATTCAGCAGGGTCATGCTCCTTTGTCCTCACCAGTCTCATCCCATACCTGTCACCATTCTACTTCTCTCTGCCATAAATGACATTCAGTTCTGCAATCTTGTTTTTTTTTTTTTTTGTCAATTCCATGAAACCAGTTTTGTTGTTGTTGTTTGGTTATTCGAGACAGGGTTTCTCTGTGTCTTTGAAGCCTGTCCTGGAACTCACTCTGGCCTCCAACTCACAAAGATCTGCCTGTTTCTGTAGGAAGGAGGTCGCTTGTTTGTTCCAGCTGCCCCGAACCAAAGTAATCACACAGAAACTGTATTAATTAAATCGCTGCTTAGCCCATTAGCTCTAGCTTCTTATTGGCTAACTCTTACATATTAATTGAACCCATCTCCATTAATCTGTGCATCACCATGAGGTCGTGGCCTACCAGCAAAGTTTCAGCATGTCTGACTCTGGCAGCGGCTCCATGGCGTCTCCCTGACTCCACCCTCCTTTCTCCCAGCATTCAGCTTAGTTATTCCCCCACCTAGCTCTGTTTCCCTATAGCTCTGCTATAGGCCCAAAGCAGTTTTTTTTTTATTAATTAACCAATCGTATTCACAGCATACAGAGGGGACTCCTACATCATGTCTCTGCCTCACAAGTGATGGGATTAAAGGCGTGCAGTGCACTGCCACCACCCAGCTATGAAACCAGTTTCTAAAAGCATCTTTCCGTAAAACTGTTAATCCCACCAATGAAAATAAGACCACTACCACAGTTTTAAAGCCAAATTTGAAGTCAGTTTTAATTAATTACAGAGCCCAAGTGGATGGACTCTGGCCAGATCCATACCGAGGTTCCAGGGAAATGGCCCAAACCATAGTTTGTAGGGGCTTAAGAAGGAAAACCCATAATTCATTGCATTTCTCATCAGGTCCAATCAGAGGCAAGCATACATTCTCCAGCCTGTGAACCTCCCGCCCACATGTTACCAAGCACATCTGGTGCACATGGGTCAAACGAACTTGTTTAGGGGAGTAAAAACTTGTGGTTTGTTGTCTCCCATAAACAACAGCCTCCAGCCTTTCAGGAACTGTCTGTCTTTGGGCAAGGGCCTTGCAGATTAGAGGCATTTTTGTTTCATGGATCTCTTACACATAGTGATTAAAACTTAAAATGTAAAGTTGGCTCTCACAAGACCTGTCTTTTTTAGTTCCAGAGATCCTTCACACTCTGCAAGCTCCTCTTCCTCCACTGAGTCTCCTCACGAAGCCTGCATGGGTCTCTCCAGCTTCTCAGAGTTGCTCCTCTGCCTCACAGGCTGTTGACAGCAGCCACCATCTTGAACTGCCTCAGCTAGATTTCTTATATAACCCAGGAATTTGTCCATGGATGGTCCTAGATGGACAGGTGATCACTGGTTGCATAAGACAGCTAGCTGAGTCAGGTGGTGGTAGTGCATGCCTTTAATCCCAGCACTTGGGAGGCAGAGACCGGCTGACCTCTGTGAGTTCGAGGCCAGCTTGGTCTACAGAGTAAGTTCCAGGACAGGCTCCAAAGCTACTGAGAAACCCTGTCTCAAAACCAAAAACCAAAAAAAAAAAAAAAAAGAAAAAAAGAAAAGAAAAGAAAAAAAAGCTAGCTCAGCAAATCATGAGGAGCAAACCAATAAGAGCATCTGAGCTCTTAGCTCTGAGCTCACACAGTGCTGCAGTGTGACTTAGGAGTTGTAAGCTGAACTAAGCCCTCTCCTCCTTGAGTTGCTTTTGGTCACAGGATTGATCACAGCAAAGAGAAGCATACTAGGACCTGAAATGTGACTTCAACCTTATAGAGGATGCTGGGCAGAGTGGTACACACCTTTAATCCCAGCACTTTGGAGACAGAAGAAGGTAGACTTCTGTGAGTTTCAGGCCAGCCTGGTCTACAGAGTCAGTTCCAGGACAGGCAGTGTTATGCCTGAGTCATGAGCCCCCCAGAGACCACCAGGAGTCCAAGTTCGTATGCAAAAGCAAAGAACCCTTATTGCAAACTTGAGCTTGGGCTCTCCGTCTTTTCCAACACAGCGGCTGGATCAGGGAGAGCATCGAGCTCAGCTATGGCAGGGTTTTTAAGGAGTAAAGGATGGGGGTAGGGGAATTCCAAATTCAGATGGGGGTTGAACTGATTGGGCAGAAGTGGGGCAACAAAAGTCTTGTCAGACAGGGATTGGTACTGGCACTGCTGCAAGGAAATTGGCAACCTATGTACAAGTTAGGTAAGCTATTCTTAATGTTCTGGAGCATCTAGTACTTGTTTATCTCAATTCTGATTGGTCTCCTGCAGGGTACCGCTTGTGACTTTTCTGGTTATTGTAAGGGTGAGGCTTAGTCCCACTACTGTCTGTAGCCTGTCATGGCTGCACTGATGTTAAGTTAGGCCTCTTTACCAGGACTACATGGATGGGAGATCACCTTGTATAATATATACATATATATGTATATATTTATAATAAACATGTATACACCCACATATATAAATTCTGAATGAAAATGACTTGTTACCTAGAATTCTACATAGACTCAGTAAAATGACTGGTCAAGTGTAAGGGAGGGTCAAGGACTCATACATTTAAAATTTTTCAGAAATTATATCAATTTCACAGTTTCTTGGGTCTAGAAAGAGAATGAGGAAGACATAGGCTTCAGACAACAAGGGAACCCAGCTGAGAAGGAGTGGACACGGACTCCAGGAGCGTGAGTAGGGGAGGGAAGGGAATGGGGAAGGGGGTTCCAGGTTTAGAGCATGGGTGGCAGCAGCTCAGGACCAGTAGGAGAGGCCCTGGTGTGTCTGGTCATCTAGAAACAGTCTTCCACCAGCAGGGCTGGTGGGTGATCACACAAGAAGCCAAGTGAGTAGCAGTAAAGCCAGGTACCTATTACTGCAGAAGAAAGAGCGAAGGTGACCATAAAACACTACACAGCTCAGACAATGGACTGATTACATACTTAGAGCAAGGACGGCACTAAACATTGGCCTAGCCCAAATTATCATGTAGCCATCCTGGGCATTGCGTGGGACTGAAGGCAGCCTGAGTGTAGTGAAGGAAAGCTCATTACGTAGAGGGCCTGCGTACAGCCATGGAACCTGGAAATCAAAAGATGTCGTCTCCGGCATGGCTGTGCACGCCTTTAGTCCCAGCACTTCCGAGGCATAGGCAGGTGGATCTTTTTTAGTTCCAGGACTATTGTTGGTTGGCTTTTATTTTTCTGACTCTTTTGAGGGACCCGCCACCCAGCTTCCAAATAAATCACACACGGAGGCTTATTGTTATTTATAAGCCTTAACTTGGCTTATTTCTAGCCAGCTTTCCTCAATTTAAATTATTCCATCTACCTTTTGCCTCTGAACTTTTTCCTTTGCTTACTTTGCTATATCCTACTTTCACTCTGACTCTGTGACTGATTGTGTGACTGTGTGGCTGGTCCCTAGCATCCTCCTCTCCTTGTTCTTTCTCCTTCCCAGATTTTTCCTCCTCTTTATCCTCTCTACCTGCCAGCCCAGCCTATTTTTTCTTCTGCCATTG
The DNA here is from genome assembly GCA_004026605.1 of Ondatra zibethicus. Lineage (NCBI taxonomy): Eukaryota > Metazoa > Chordata > Mammalia > Rodentia > Cricetidae > Ondatra > Ondatra zibethicus. The sequence goes on along the minus strand of PVIU01007239.1, from coordinate 73,900 downwards.
GCCATTCAGCTCTTTCTTAGATACTGTCTCCTGCTTTGCTATTGGGTTGTTCAGTTCTTTATTAGACCACCAGGTGTTTTAGCCAGGCAAAGTAACACAGCTTCACAGAGTTAAACAAATGCAACATAAAGAATGCAACACATCTTTGTACCATTAAACAAATGTTCCATGACATAAAAATGTAACACACCTTAAAATAATATTTTACAATACAGGTCAACTTGTTCTACATAGCAAGTTCCATGAAAGAGAAAGGTGGAGGTATCCAGCAAGATGCTCCATAGGGTAAAAGCACTTGTTGCTGAGCCTGACAACTTGGCTTCCTTATCTGGGATCCACAAGGTGGAAGGAGTTTACAGAGATCTTTTGGGGGCTCTTGGTCCATCAAACCACATTAGTCTGGAAGGAATCCACAGGTTCTCATCCTCTGTGGAAACAAAAGCAGAACCTCTTTTCCAAAGCAACAAATCCTTAGACCCAAATTTTGAAGACAAGATACCTTTAAAATATATATGTTGGTTTAGCTTAGCAGTCTGTACAATGAAATGTCTCTCTGTACTTAGCTCATTCACAGTCAAAAAAATTTCAAAGAAAACACAATACTATACATAATCCAGACTCTCTGCATATTTTCCATCTATGTGATTTATTTTTCTTTAGTCCTTTAATCTATGACTGTCTGTACTCTGTCACTTTAAAGACTTTACTTTTGGATGGGGGTGGCACATGCTTTTAATCCCAAGTCTTGGGAGGCAGAGACAGGCAGATCTCTGAGTTTAAGGCCAGCCTGGTCTACAGATGAGTTCCAGCACTGGCTTCATAGCTACTGAGAAATCCTGTCTTAAAAAAAAAAAAAGGAAAATAAAAAAAGAAAGATGCTTCTTTGCCGGGTGGTGCTGGTGCACACCTTTAATACCAGCACTCAGGAAGCAGAGGCAGGCAGATCTCTGTGAGTTTGAGGCCAGCCTGGTCTACAGAGCTAGTTCCAGGATAGGCTCCAAAGCTACAGAGAAACCCTGTCTCAAACCCCCCCAAAAAAGACTTTATCCTTTAAAAAAAACATTTACTTCTTTTTTTTCTTCTCTCTCTTTTTTTTTTTCAAGACAGCATTTCTCTGTAGCTTTGGAGCCTGTCCTAGAACTAGCTCTTGTAGACCAGGCTGCCCTCAAACTCACAGAGATCTGCCTGCCTCTGCCTCCCGAGTGCTGGGATTACTTCTTTTTATAACTATTTCTTCTCTCTCTCAAACCTACATACATTTATCCAACACCATGACACATTTAGAGGTTTATTTTTGTCTAAATCTATCTTTATTGTGTATCTGCAATTATTTTTTTTACCAGGAGCGCCTTTTTTTTCTTTTAAACGCTAAGCGGACATGGCTAGGACCAACTATTTGGCCCTGCCTGTTGGCTCTGCCCAGTCCAACATGTTGAAGGTGTGTTCATGGCCTCTAAGAGCCTTGCACAGCACCCTAGCTCCAGGGTTGCAGCAGGTCTATGTCACCATTAAGCAAGCTGTAACACGCTGCTCACAGACCACCATTTAAGTGCTTGGGCTCCTGAAAGGGCCAGAGCTGTTTGTGCAACTAGCATGAACCAGGAAACTCTCCCCTAAAGAAGCCACACAGTCTTTGCTGCCAAGGCTGAGTCAGGAAGACCTCTCTTAAAGGGGCTGTGGTATCCCTGCTTACTGCCAGTAACCAAAGCCCTTCTGAAAAAAAACGTGGCTACCAAGAAGCTGTGCTAAACTCTGGTTTTTTTTTTTTGTGTGTGTGTGTGTATGTGTGTATGTCTAGGATTCCTTTTCAAGCTCTCTCAGGTTTTATGTGGATGTAGTCAGCCCACAGTAGACACCAATTTGTAGGCCGCCCAGACCCAAATAATTACACAGAAACTGTGTTAATTGCAACACTGCTTGACCTATTAGCTCAGGCTTCTTATTAACTAACTTTTACATCTTAAATTAACCCATTTCAATTATTTTATATTTTACCACAAGGCTCATGGTTTACCAATAAGGTTCCAACTGGTGGCTTACATCTGTCTCCTTTGGCGGCTATATGGAGTTTCCTTGACTCCGCCTTCTTTTCTTCTCTATCTCTGCTTGGAATTCCCGCCTTGCTCTATTTTGCGCTGCAATAGGTCCCAAACAGATTTTTTATTAACCAATGGTAATAAAACATATTCACAGCATACAGAGGGGAACCCACATCGGTAGGGTCTGTGTGAAGCTGCGCTTTCAATAAAGACAAAGAAGAACCTATGAAGGTGAGTGTGTATAGGTTTGGGCATCCCCTAGTTCTGCCCACCAAGAATGTTCAGAGGAGTACCATTCTGTTTTTGTTTTGTCTTATTTTATGGACCTGGGAGTAGAACCAGAGCTAGAACCCAGGACCTGGTACATTCTAGGCAAGCACTCTACCACTGAGATACCCAACTAGCATGGGTGCTTCAATAGCCATGAGCCCTTATTCTCATGTCTTAGCTTCCAGGCATTGTTTTTCACTAAAAAGAACCAGAACTCTGGAGAACTGACTGGTTTTGGGACAGGAGGCAAAGAATGTACCAAGTGAATTGGTAGGATTTTGTTCCAGAGAGCAGGGAACCTACAGTGGGGTTTTTCTTTGAGCCACCAGCTCACAAATAGTGACAAGGAGACTTATTAATTATGAAAGCCTATAGTTTAGGCTTATTTTTTTTAACTAACTCTAATAGCTTAAATTAACCAATTTCTGTTCATTTACATTCTGTCCTGTGGTGTTACCTCTCATCTTGTACCTTCTGTTTCTTATTCATTTGGCTGGCATCTTCACCCTTCTTCTTTCCAGAGTCCTCTGTGTCCCCGGGAATCCTGCCTAACCTCTTCCTGCCTAGCTATTGGCTATTCAGCTCTTTATTAAACCAATCACAGTGACACATCTTCACACAGTGTACTAATAACCCACAACAGGAACTACTCAAAGAATAATGAGGGCCACCTCAGTCAGCCTGGACCACTGAAAGGAAGCACCAGAGTCCAGGCAGATGAAATGACAGGTATTTGCTTTTTCACACAGTTCTAGAGGCCAGAAATCCAGGGTCAAGATGCTGACAGAGCTGATCCCTCCATGGACAGGTGGAAGCCTTCTCCTGTGTCTGCCCATCACCCGCCCTCTGAGTGTGCCCTTGTATGAAAAGAGCAGCAGGCCTGCTTTTGGTCCTGGCTGCCTGGCTCCGGGCCACCCGGCTTGCTTAAACCCCGAAATAACCACATCAAAATTATATTAATTAAACACCGCCTGGCCCATTATATCTAGCCTCTTCTTGGCTAACTCTCACATCTTGCTTTAACCCATATCTAGTAATCTGTGTATCACCACAGGGTCGTGGCTTACCGGGAAGATTCTAACCTACGTCCATCTCAGGCCGGAGATTCATGGCGTCTGCCACACTTCCCTTCTTCCCAGCATTCTGTTCTGTCTACTCCGCCCACCTAAGGGCTGCCCTATCAAAAGGCCAAGGCAGTCTCTTTATTCAACCAATGAAAGCAACACACAAACAAAAGGACCTCCTATACCATGCCCTCTCCTGAGATCACATCCTCTTACAAAGTCATCGATTTTATTGGGTTAGGGCTCAAACTTATGACTTCATTTAACCACAGGCCCTCCTTGTGTTTTTTGAAGAATAGTTTATTTAATATAGTTAGGGCCTCCACATGTCCATTCAATGTGGAGAAAGATGTTAAGATGACACAGAAGCCAACTTGAAAAGGCTCTCACCAGCTACATCTTGACATCTTGGGCACCTAAATAAATAATGGCCTTAGTGGTTAAAATCACTTGCTGTTGTTACAGAGGACCTGGGTTCAATTCCCAGAACCCAGATGGCTCACCACTGTATCTCCAGTTCCAGGGGGTCCAGCATCCTCTTCTAGCCTCAGCAGGCAGTGCACATGGCACGCACACACATTCAACCATTCACATGTGTGCATGGTTCAGAGCAGCAAGGGCTCTGAACCACTGAGCTCTGTTGTGTGTGTGTGTCTTCATTCCTGGTCTTTTTTTTTTTCCTTCACTGACTGCTTCCTGCCCTCCCTGAAGTAAGTAGCATTACCACACCCTTCTGTCATAATGCTTCTCTCTAGCTCTCTCCTACCACATGAGAAGCTGGCCCTTAGAGGGGGAAGAAGGCCTGCCTGGGCCTGACTGATACCCTGAATTCGGAACTTCAGCCTCCTATGAGAAAGATTTCTGTTGCTGACCAGCCCTTCCCTCTCCCCAGTCTATAGTGCATAGTTAGGGCAGCCTGATCATCATAATAAAGAGCATGCCGGTCAAAGGGGTCAATGGGTGCAGGTGGATAAAGAATGAGACTTCATGGCTCACAATTCCTACCTGCAAAACACATTGAATTACAATGAGAAAAGGAGGGAGCTGACGGCCACAGGATAAACCTGGCAGACACTCCCTCAGTCAAACTCAGTCAACAGAGAGAGTAATATGTCAGAAGTCAGTGAGAACACAGTGTCACAGGAAACTGTGAGTTTCCTGGCCGCATAACCGAAGTCTAACCATGGGCCATATCAGACAAACTCCTGTTGAAAGACTCTGTGCTGAACTACGGTCTGCCATCTTGCAAATTGACACACCTGGGAAGAAGGAACCTCAGATGGGGAACTGCCTCCATCAGACTGGCCTGTGGGCATGTCAGTGAGGACATTTTCTTGATGACTGGTTGATGTGGGAGGGCCCAGGCCACAGTGGGTGGTACCATTCCTAGGCAGGTTGGCCTAGGCTGTGTAAGAAGAGCCTGGAAGCAGCTTTGCTTCAGAGTTCCTGTATCTATGCCCGCTTGAGCTCCTGCCTTGACACCTCTCAACCGTAGACTGTCACCCTGAAGCACAGGATGAAATAAACCCATTCCTGCTAACATTGTTTTGGCCACGGTGTTTTTCTCAGTAATGCAAACTTAATGAGAACGTTCACGTGTGCCAAGGAAAAACTAAGGACAAGAGCAAAGCCACCAAAAATGATGGTATTGTGGCAAATGGCAAAATGTGCATAAATTATAACACTATAACTAGATTTTCTCTGCTGCTTAGTGGTGACTTTGGGAGAATGTCAACTAAGCCCTGCACACTAAGGTGTGCAAGGGTGCTGAGACACCATGGTGGCAGTTCACTCTCAAGTGCTGCTGAAAAGAAAAGTGCTTTGTGATGTTTGGGGAACTTTTCTATAAATGTGAAAGTATTTCCAAATAAAAAGAAAGATAAGACGAGCTTGTAAAAGGATGTGTGTAGAAAAAGTTCATGTGTATATATTCTGGCAGCCAAGGGGTGGGGTGTTTTAGACACCCATTGTTTCTGCCTGCCTTAGCTTTCATTCTTCTCTACTCCAGAAAAGCCATCCAGATTTTATTTTGGGGAACCAGCCCTCCCCCACTCTCAGTCCACATGCTGCAAGTGTGGGCATCTGCCCAAGTCAGCCAGTATTCTTCATCTGCTTGGCTGTAGTCACTGGTAGAGAGAAGGACATATGACTTAAGCCAGCTCAATGTGGGTCAATGTTTGGGATTTTTTTTTCATTTTTGAAATGATTGTGAAAGAGGTTTTGTTTTTCTCCTGGGATTGTTAAGCTCTTAGAAAATAGGCTAAGGAGGCTGGCTGAGGACCTCCCTTATGAAGTCAAACTGTGCAGGAAAAAAGCCATTGCTGAGGAGAAAAGCAAAGCCGAGAGAGGGAGAGACCACTTCACGATAACCTCCCAGCCCACAGTGCCTGGCACACTGGCGTTTCTGGGAAAATAAGCCAAATACCTTTAATTTTCTGCTTAAGCCACTTTGAGCTGGGCTGTTGGCACTTGCAGCTGAAGGAATCATGACTAATATTAGGAAATGCCTAATTCTACTGGGCTGGAGTTCAGGAGATGGAAGGGAGGGGAATTATAGCCACAGCCAGACTTGGCAGGGCCTCTGGGCATCAGGATCCAATGTGGGTTCCTGCACCTCCCCTGCCCTGGGTAGGCATTTGAGGGTGCTGAAGGAGAAAGGGGAGAGCAGGTGGCAGGTTCACAGCAAACAGAAGCCCCTAGTGCCTGCACAAAGCTTGGTTCTAAGATGTCACCCAGTCAACCCCTCCTCACAACAGCTCTTTGTCCAGTCCACAGCCCACTGACTACACCCTTGGCACAGCCTTAGTAGAGATGCCTGGCGGCCTGGTCCACTATCCCCTCCCATCCTTATGATAACCAGGCCTGGAGTTTCTCCACCTTGTCTAGGTTTCCCAGGCACTGGGCTGCTAGGTTGTGCAGCAGAACCCCTGGACAGCCCCAGGAAGGAGGCTGGATGGGATCATCCCCACTGCACAGCACTGGACAGGAAGGCCAGGGGAGGTTTGCAGTCTTACAGAGCCAGGTGACTAGAAGACAGAGCTCCTCCCTGCAAACCCCATGTCCATTATGGGACTTTTTGATCTGAGATGGGTCATGGATAGTGTGTCTTGGGTCGTGGAGAGTGTGTCTAGGCTAGTGTGGGAAGATGTAATAGAAAAGACAATCCTTCACTTGGATTGTGCGTTCATGTTTTGTGTGAGTGCAGGTGCATATGTACATGTGGGAACACAGGTAGGTGGACATTGTGTGTGTGTGTGTTGTGTGCACATGGAAGCCGGTGGTTGCCAGTAGGTGTCCCCTATCACTCTATCTTATTTTGGGGGACAGAAACAGTCTCTCATGAACCTGGGCCTCACTGACTGACTAGACAAGCTGACCAGCAGGTTTTGGGCATCCTACCTTTCTCTGCTCTCTCCTCTGCCCAGGGCCTTATGCCACCTCCCAATCTCCTTGTTTGTCTTTTGAGACTAGGTCTCATGTGACCCAGCCTGGCATCCAACTAACTGTATAGCCAGAGATGACTTCGAACTCCCGATCCTGCTGCCTCTACCTCCCAAGTCTCTCTTTAGATCTGAGAGAAACACGGGGGCACTTGGGAGAGGCGAGGGGGATGAGAGCAGGATCCAGGGGTAGGATGCTGACTGGGAGCAGGCACAGAGGAAGACACAGGGACTGGACCTGGCCCTGGACTGGACCTAAGGGCCTTACATTTACATATAATGAAAGGCTCGTTTTCCCCATCTTAGAGACAGGACAAATGAAGGTGGCTCAGAGAAGGAAAGCAACCTGCCTAAGATCACATGGCAGGGAAAGGGGGAGCCTGGGATTGGAAATGGAGGTCTGAGCCCAGAGCCTAAGCAGTTCTCCAGGACTCTCTGAGCATTCAGTGCCTACTTGGCATGGTGCGAGGAGAGACTGGGATAGGATGGAGCCTCTCTCGGTCTCCCAGTGCCCTCTGCCTACCCCTCCCCTTATGGTTATTATTTTCCTTTATTTAATTAAAATTTGTTTGCACCATTCCCCCCCTTTATTCCTTCCTAAATCCCCCATACCTGCCTCCCTGCCCCCTATTATCAGCCAGGCAGCAATGCAGTGAGACGGGCCTGTGGGAAACCAGGTGCCCAGTGGGCAGCGGTGGCATCTCAGGAGAGTCGACTTTGGGGAGCATTGGTTGGCGTAGGAGGCAGTGGGAGGAGACAGGGGAGGGGACTGTCTCCTAAATGCTGCTCCAGAGCAGTGTCCATGCTGGGCAGGACACACCCAGGCCTTGCGCCACCGCCACCGGGAAGGGAGGGCTGGAGGCACTGGCAGGCCACCAGTGCTCTGCAGGACGTGGCACCCACACCGCTTCCAGCCGCAGGACCTGAGGGACGGCTAGGGACTCGGGTCCCTTTCGGGGAGGGGACCACTAGGCAAGGGGCCAGATGCTCAGAGTAGAGATCAGACACCCCAGGAAGACCACTCGGCTGCTGCCTTTTCCAGAAAGAGCAGGAGTGGGAGGGGGCGGGGGGGGGGGAAGTGCCAAGAGAGGGAGAAGCAGAGCAGGAAATAGTGTCTGGCATTTGCAGAGACTGAGGGGCAGAGCAAGGAGGTCACAGCCTGGGTGACAGTCCGTGATGGAGAAGTTTTGATTTTGAAACTAGAAAACCCTTTTCATGACCAGCTGTGGCCGGAGTCAAAGCCCTCAGAATCGAGCCTGTGTTGCTCCTTTAACAGCAGAAGGGCGAAGGGCAGGTTGTTTAACCTCCCTGGACCCCACCTCTAGAGTGGAGCTGAGGACCCCCTTAGCTGGAAGTGTTTGGTTGAGAAGGTTGTGAGGGTGCCTCCACGGTTGCTAGCTTGTTGAGGTTGTCATGTGAAAGACAGCCTGGGGGCGCTGGCCATGAAACATCCTAGACAGAAGGTGCCGGCTTTGGGGAGAAGCGCTGGGCTGGGGCCACAGGCAAATAGGAAAGCCTCGTACCTCCGCTGTGTGAGGGCAGACATTGGGATGTGGAGTGAGCATCTCTAGCTGAAGGCGTGGAGAGTGTGGGCCCAGTCACCAGAGTTTGACTGTACACCGTGAGCCAGGTTGGAGGATCTTAAAAGGCCACCAGGATTCCTCGCGGGAATTTCCTTATCACTGGGAACAAGCTGGGAAGCGATTTTTTCTCTCTCTCTCTCTTTTTTTTTTTTTTTTGGAGGCAAGGTTCCTTGTGACTGAGGATGGCCTTGAACTCACGAGGTAGCTAGCCAGCTGAGACTTGCCTTGATCTCCTGATCCCTCCACCTCCCAATTGCTAGGATTATAAATGCACGTTGCTACATCTTCTCCCCCTCCTCGCTCCTTTTAACCCCTCCCCCTTCTTCTTTTTCCTCTTTGGCAGGGTCTTACTCACTCTGAATGGCCTGGAACTCTCCACATAGATCCAGCTGTCCTGAAACTCAAGAGATTGGCCTGTCTATGCCTCCTGAGTGCCTAGATTAGAGGGGTGAGCCTCCATACCTGCCTGTTTTCTGCACTTTTTTTTTTTTTCGAGACAGGGTTTCTCTGTGTAACAGCCCAGGTTGTCCTGGAACTAGCTCTTGTAGACCAGGCTGGCCTCAAACTCACAGAGATCTGCCTGCCTCTGCCTCCCAAGTGCTGGGTGCGCCACTACCGCCCAGCTGTTTTCCACACTCAACATCAGCAACTCCTTAACCAGCATTGAACTCACACACCAACCACCAAGTTGAAGTCAATTTTAGAAGCGTTTATTTCCAAAATAATAATTTAAAAAAACGCAGCACTGTGAAAGCAATCTGGGGGATAATTACCTCATATTAAGGAGGGAGAGGACGCAGCAGTTAGAGGAAGAAGTCGTAAGGGTTTTGATTCCTGTCACTTTCTTTTCTTACTACTATTTGTACTGAAGGAGAAAACCCCAAGCCACAATTACAGGTCATTAGCAATGGCAGCAAATATTTAGTGGCTCTGTCCTACAGTTTTGGTTTCGGACCAATCAAGAGTCCAGGGAGCTTATCTCTCTTAGGACGGTCCACCCTCACCTTCCAAGTGCAAGGTCGGTAGATACAGATTTCTGAGACTTAAGGCCCCTGCTGTCTACCATAGCTTAAAGAGAGCAGCACGTAAATGCAACAATCTGTGCTTTGGTTGAATTTGACCCTGGAAAGAATTCTTTAAGTTCTGATGTAATGTTTGGATGTGGTTTTTAAATAGTCTTAATAATATGTCATTGATTCCAGTCTCCTGCTCAGAAACAAAACTCTGCACATGGTGGGGAAGATTCAAGCCCCAGTGATGGAGCAGTCACAGTGCAGTTTGGTTTTAGGACGTTCTGCTGTGCTCAGGGTCGCTGCTCAATTAGAGCTGTGCTTAGCAGCGCATGAGTGAGGCCCCGGGGTTCAGTGCCTGGTGCAAACCATAACGAAAGGTGGGCTAACATAAACTCAACAATACTTCTGTGATAGATTGGTGATGTCTGGGCAGTGTGGTTGTTGACTCTATTGCTGTCTGCTTAGGCCACTCAGGACTGTGGACGTGATCTTGAGTAGCCTTATGAAAACATGAAATCATGGGTTCATTTACTCGTTCTTTTCAGGGTTCTCTGTGTGAGACATTTTCCTCCACAGTTGGATAAGTCCATGACGAAGCATAGACTCTGAACTTTGGTTCTCGTATCTTTGCACGACATAGCTGAAAAGAAGCTGGCTCACAATTACAATTTCCACTATTTCCTTCAACTCCTGTTGGGGAGTGTTTAGATTTCACCCCTCATCATTGAGGTAAAAAAATGTCAGGCCATCAGGATGACTCAGCAGGTAAAGGTACTTGCTGCCAACCCTGACCTCCCCAGTGCACTTACAGGAGCTCACAGGGTGGAAGGAGAGAACTAAAGCCCACAAGTTGTCATCTGACCTCCACACTTCTTGTGCCCCCACACAGGCGGGCGGACAGACAGACAGACAGACAGACAGACAGACACACACACACACACACACACACACACACACAAAAGATAAAATTAAAACAAAGATATATATAAAAAAAACAACAACAATAAAGGTTGGGTTTGATGGTACATACATGTAATCCCAGCATTTGGAAGGCTAAAGCAGAAGGATCAGATTCCAGGCTAGCCTGAGCTACACAGTAAGTTTCAAGCCAGCCTGAGCTACATTCCACAACAGCAATTAAATAAACAGCAATTAAAAGACAGCGCTTAGCTTCTCTCTTATCTGGTAATCTGGAAGACAGTATCCCAAGACTGAAATTTTTTTCCCTCTTCCAGTTTGTTCAGAGACCCAGACTCCTTTCATCTTGCGTTTCAGCTACCCGCAGACTCTGCTGTCATCTGCAGGCTCCACCATGGTTGACCACTAACTGGTGCTAAGCGACAGTGGGAGGAATGCCAGGCGCCCCTTCCTGTAAGACCCTGAAAGCCACACTTTATAGATTACATCCCATTGGCCACATAGTTTGAAGTCCACATCCAGTTGAAAGTGAGGATGGGAAATGTAGTTTTTATAATTGTAGGTCATCATCTGTTCTGCTAAAACTGGGACTACCAATTATGACAAGAAGAGGAGAGGAGGTCTTGGGGGACACTGACTTGCACTAACAGACCCCGAAAAGCAATCAGGAAACAGATACAAACTGGCTTTTATGTGTGGTCTCTTTCATCCTGGGAGGAGTGACCTTCCTGATGACAAATGTCACTGGTCCTCCCTAGGCCATGATCTCCAAAGCATTTTATCAACTCATATCATGATTCAAAAAATAATTAGCAAGCAAAGATTCTTCTTGTTCCAGAAGCACGGTGATTGAACTGAAAGCTGCCAAACACCGTCCTTTTGTGTCTGAACCACACACACACTGAGTGTGTCTGGACTCCGCACTCCACTGATCTTTGGCCAGCTTCAAGCATGGTCCTACATGGGCTGCTTAAAAGAAAGGTGAGCTACAACCATTTCTACATTCAGGCATGATGACACACGCTTGCAATCCCAGCACTTAGGTGAAGGCAGAACTGTGAGTGTCAGGCCAATCTGGGCTACATAATGAGACTCTGTCTTTTGTTTTTATTAATCGTGCTTCATTTGGCATCCAGCTTTTGGGGCACAAATTTATGAAAAAGCCATTTGCTTGAGACCTTTTAGCCACTGGCTCAGGCCAGAGCTGGACCCAAACCTAGCCACCTGTGATGTGGGATTCCCCTCTGTAGGCTGTGAATGCCATTGGTTAATAAAGAAACTACTTGGGCCTATGATAGGGCAGAATATAACTAGGTGGAAAAACTAAACTAAATGCTGGGAGAAAGAAGGCATAGTCAGTGTAGCAGCCTACAGGAGACAGATGCCTCCACTGGAGCCCACCAAAACTTTGCCAATAGGCCAAGAGCCTCGTGTTAAATATAAAATAAGAGAATGGGTTAATTTAAGATATAATTGCTAAGAATATGCTAGAGCCATTGGCCAAACAGTGTTGTAATTAATACAGATTTCTGTGTGGTTATTTTGAGTCAGGGTTGTCAGGAAACAAACTAGCAGCCTCTGCCAACACACGTGAGTTCAGGAGAAAAACTAGCACTCTCATCTCCCATCTGCCACTGTTTAGCTTCCATGTAAAGATAGAAAATACATAGAGAATCTGACTGTATGTTATTGTGTTGTCTTTGAATTGTTTGACTGCTGAGGAAGGAGCAACAGCTGCTAAAAGACATTTGGTTATAAATGCTACTAGATTAATCCAATATATATAGTTTAAAAATGCCTTGACTTCAAAATTTAAGTCAAAAGATATGTTACTTTGAAGAAGAGGTTTTGGTTTTGTTTCCACAGGAAGTGAGAATCTGTGGGTTCATTCTCAGTTAAGAAATTTAAGGTTTGATCGGCTGTGGATTCATTCTTGGTTAAGAAAAATAAGGTTTGATCAAGGAAGACCCCCTGAAAAATCTCCAATGGGAATGGATGACCCAGATTATCCAACATTTTCAGAGCATCTCTGTTGCAGTTTCCTCTGAGTTCTACATCCAGAACAGCATCAGGACTGCTGACTGAGATGATCCAGCCTAGAGAATATTCTAGTCAGGACTTGACCAAAATCCTAAATTTTCTTTGGGTCCCCATAAGATTATCAGTACCCCCCAATCAGCAGAAAGTAGCCTAGAAAACTATACCCACACTTCCCTTCCCCAGAATGGGTTATGGATATTTGTCATTGTTTAGGGTGTTAGTTACAAGTCACTATTGGTAATGGTCAGGAAAAAAAAAACTAAACAAAGGAAATTAGATTCAAGGATCTTGTTTTGAAAAAAGGGGGATATAGATATGATAAGATAAAAGGGTAGATTATTGAATCTACTGTAAAAAGGAAAAAGGGAGGTTATAGATATGATATGATAAAAAGGTAGATAAAAAGGAACTACTAGTTTTAAATCTTTTACATTGGATTGGACTTTTGTATATTATATACAAATTTTGTATATTGATACAAATTTGAGATTAATTTTGCTAAAATATGCTATACATACATTTCTACTCTTGTTCAAGGTATTGTACTTATATAATTCATTTAACAGTGCAATACAAATTTCTAGTCCTTGAAAATTATTTTTACCAACTGTTTAGGATAATAAGGAAATATAGGTTAGTAGTTAATCACCTAGTATAATCAAACTTGTAGTCACATTAGGTATGTTTTCAAGGTCAAACAAAGATATATTTTAGATAGACAGGTCATCTTCAAATACTTCAGAGATCTACAGAATATGGCATTTAAAATGTTTTAATAACCTAGGTTCTTCTTTTTTATGACAATGAGACATATCTGCTCCTGGCATCACCAATCTACTTCAGAGAAGATAATGGGCATTGAAGAAACTCCACATGGACTTTACTTTCTTTGTGGCAAAAGTAAGCCACTGGGAAAGAAAATGTCCTTGCCTTGCAGTGTGCTGTCCTAACTAGACAAGCAATAATGTAGGAGGTCCTTCCATTTATGTGTTGCTTTTATTGGTTAATGAATAAAGAAACTGGCTTGGCCTGATAGGGCAGAGTAGAGCTAGGTGGGGAAAACTAAACTGAATGCTGGGAGAGGGAAGGTGGAGTTAGAGAGAAGCCATGTAGCCCCGCAGGAGACAGATCCTGGAGACAGATGCTGGAACTTTACTTGGTAAGCCACAGCCTCATGGCAATACACAGATTAATGGAGATGGGTTAATTTAAGATATGAGTTAGCCAGAAATATGCTTAAGCTATTGGCCAAATAGTATTGCAAATAATATGATTTCTGTGTGATTATTTCAGGGCTGAAATGAACAAGCCGGGAAATGAACCAGCAACCTCTTGCTACAAAGGACACAAAATATCCTGCTTCACAGAAAAGTCTGTCGGATATGCTAGGCCAATAGGCCGAAGATGGATGCCCCATCCTTGCAGAGGAACTTTGTGTGACTGTCCAGGAAGCCAACTGTTTCTGTCATTACTCATAGTTTTCTTGGAAGTCACTTGCTCGCACTTCCTGCTTACTCAGTTAATATTATTTCTTTCTTGGATCTCTGAGAGAGCTGAAGATTAGATAGTTATAGTTTACCAGATAGAGAGAGCAAGTTATGATAGAAAGTAAATTAGGTACAAGACTTTGGACTTACCAAGATAGGATAGACATGGAATATTTTCTCTGAATTTGTCAAATGCAAATGGACTAGGTATTGTTGATGTATTTATTGCTTATATATATTGCATATAGTCATTGTACTTATTGTATATAGTTTTCTTCTATTCGCTAAAGCCTTCTTTTTTATTTTAGACAAAAAGGGAAAATGTAGTGGCATTTCAGTTATATTTTAATAAATAAAGCTTGCCTGAAGATTTGAGCATAAAACATCCCCACTGGTCAGCCTTACAGAGCAGGTAATGGTAACACACACCTTTAATCCCAGTAGCCACACTAGTTTTCCATAGAAACTGGGTGGTGCATGCCTTTAATCCCAGTGGTGCATGCCTTTGATCCCAATCTTCGATGGGATTGTAAAACAGGAGGAAATCACTCTCGGACAGTGTCATTCTGAGATTCCTAGAGGCAGGATTGCCATTTCAGACTGAGGTCCAGGTAAGAGCCAGTGGCTGGCTGTTTTGCTTTTTGGATCTTTACATTGAACCCCAATTTCTTTCTGGAGTTTTTATTAATCGTGCATTACTTTTGGGGGGGACATGTATTTTATTTTATTTTAATTTTTGGGACTGGGTCTTTCTTTGCAGCCCCTGCTGGTCAAGTTTTAAAATTAATTTTAAGACCTTAAACACTAGCCAGGTCCACTATGCAGACCTAGGTAGCCTTAAACTTACAGAGATCTAGCTGCCTCTGCCTCCCAAGTGCTAGATTTGTTAGAAATAAATTCAGGCTCACAGAGGAAGAGACGGCCATTCCAACAGAAGAATCTGGACAAGGCAAACTTTACTGTTGATCAAGAATGTGTGTTGGGCAGCTGGGTGGCGATGGTGCGCGCCTTTAATCCCAGCACTTGGGAGGCAGAGGCAGGCATCTCAGTGAGTTCAAGGCCAGCCTGGTCTACCTGGCGAGTTCCAGGAGAAAAGAGTGCATTCTGGGAAATAGGCAGGAAGTGCAGTTGATTTTTATCCTGACTCAGGTGGTGGCTGTGTCTTTTCCCCACCGGCTGGGGTCCAACCTAGTGGTTTTATTCAGCCTGCTAATCTGAAAAGAACTGAGTCACAAGGCCACCAACTCCAATCTGGAAGGGGGGGGGGAATCACTGCTCCAGGCCATCAAATTCCTAGGAAAGAGCAGTGGAACTTTGTGTAAACAAAGGTTTTACTGGGTGGGTGAATTAAAACATTTGCATAAAAGTCCTACAAAGTGGGGAAGATAAAATTTTTCTAAACTCAAGTTTTATAGCATTTGATAGAAAACCTTCATATTTGATATTTCTTATAGGATTAAAGGCATCGCCACCGCCACCATGCCTGGCAAGGGACCCTGTCTCAACAACAAAAAGCTTCAAGTCTTAATTAGGTTGCTAGAGACCAAGTTGTTTAAGACCCTAAAAAGCTTGGGGAGATTGTTAGTATTCGGGCATCTGCACTGGCCTGCCCTTGGGGTCCTGACAGGAGTGTTAGTATTCAGGCATCTGTACTGGCCTGCCCTCCGGGTCCTGACAGGATACTTCCTCAGCTGTCACTAAGAGCATCTCCAATTGATTGAATTGGATACATTGAATACCTGTGACAGTCCAAACTTGACAGGAAAAAAGATTTACAAGTTTATGTGTACATGGAGGCCCATCACCTTTATTTTTTCAAAACTTTTTTTGTTTGTTTGTTTGGTTTTTGTTTTGTTTTTCAAGACAGGAGTTCTCTGTGTAGCCCTGGCTATCCTGGAACTTGCTTTGTAGACCAGGCTAGCCTTGAACTCACAGAGATCAGCCTGTCTCTGCCTCCCAAGTGCTAGAATTAAAGGTGTGCTCCACCTCCGCCCTGCTCAAATTTACAAGTTTTAATAAGCATGTGAGATAGCAAGAGTTGCCTGGTGGTGGCTGCACAGGCCTAGAGGCAGGGGGATCTCTGAGTTCGATGCCAGCCAGGTCTACTGAGCGAGTTCCCAGATACAGAGAAACCCTGTATTAAAAAAAAACAAAAAACAAACAAACAAACAAAAAAAACGATAGCAAGCAAGGTTATTCAAATTAAACTAACATCTCATCCTTTTCATGGCGTCCAAAGGCTGACTTCCTGCTCTCTGGTGTGTGAGTGGTGAACACAGCTGAGCTAAAGTTTTGTGGGGTGCATTGCTTTAGTATCTGTTCAACTGAGAGGATGTAATTTTCGATCCAGCCTCTGGAGTTTGTTTTTCTTCCTGCCTCTGGGGGCGGGGGTGGTGAAAAAAATCCATTAATTTTGTCCTGGAGACTTTATTTTGCTTTTGTTCTGGAAGAGAAAGAGAAAGGGAGGGGGAGATCCGTCCACTAGCTCACCAGAAAGGTCACTGTGTGTGTTTGAAAATGATGTGAGAACCTTAGTGGCTCCCTGCCACTACTGGATGAAGTTTCATAACATATGGCACGCTGGGGATTCCGACGGCACCGCTCACCCATCCAGGGAGCTCTGCTCTCAGAGGTTCAGCATCCCACTCCCTGTTTCTCTTCTGCTGCTGCCTGTGTGAAACCATCCGGCATTTCCCAGTTCTTAGCGACCAGCTTTGTGGGGAACTGGATGGTTTTGTTTGCTTGTTTGTTTTTCTTTTTATTTCATATACATTGGTGTTTTGCCTACATGTATGTCTGTATGAGGGTATGGGATTCCCCTAGAGCAGGAGTTACAGACAGTTGTGAGCCACCATGTGATTGCTGGGGAGTTGAACTCAGGACCTCTGGAAGAGAAGCCAGTGCTCTTGTAGGGGTCCAGCTCGAGGGGTTCGTGCATTCTAGGGGACATGCTCTTAACTGCTGAGCCGTCTCTCCAGCTTGTCTTTTTGTTTTTCTGAGATAGGGTTTTGCTGTGGAATATTAGTTTAGCTGCGTAAAGATGTGTCGCATTTGTTTGTATTGCAGAATAATTGTTTAAGTGTGTAAAGATATGTTGCATTTGTGTATGCTGCGTTTGTTTAACTATGTAAAGATGTGTGGTTGCTTCACCTTGTGTGCTTAAGGCACCCGATGGGTCTAATAAAAAGCTGAGCAGTCAATAACTAGGGAGAGGAGGGACAGGTAGGGCTGGTGGGCAAAGAGAAAAGGGGAGCCCCTCAGGGCAGCACATAGATTAATAGAAATTGGTTAATTTGTTAAAAAAAAAAGCAAGCTAGAAACAAGCCTAAACTGAAGCTGAGCATAATTAATAATTAATAATTAGTCTCTGTGTCATGATTTGTGGGCTGGCAGTCCAAGAAAGCCCGCTACAGGGTTTCTCTGTAGCCCTGACTGTCCTGGAATTTACTCTGTAGACCAGTCTGGACTTGAACTCACAGAGATCCCTGTACCTCTGCCTCCAGAGTGCAGGAATTAAAGGCACCTGTCACCACAGTGGGGCTGGGAACTGGATTCTTGTTCAGGGTTTATTAGTCCTCCTCTCAGTCCTAGATCTTGAGTGACCCCCCCGCCCCACGCCTTAATGAACCACTGCTGGAAAGGGATCACTCAAACCCTGTGAGTTACATGAAAATATATTGCCTGAGACAAGCTGCCACGACAGAACAATTGACTCCAAATTCGTGCCTGCGCACTGTTAAAGGACGTGAAGATTACTTGGGATTTCTACAAAATCTTCCTGAGTGTTGCCTTTCAGGTTTACGAGCACTATGCTCTTCATTTATTCCTTTGAGACATCCAGTACCTGTGGATGCTTCAAAGTCCTGGACTTTGAGGGATGCTTCACCCCAATGGTGTGCAGGCACCACATTGCAAAACATCTCTATTCATTAAGTTTGCTGTCTATATCATGAAGTGGGGTTATCAAGGGGGAGTTTTCCTCTTACCCTGCTCTCTGGCCACTTACAGCTAGAAGCATGTATTCTTGGCTAAGTGACACATTAGCAGGGAGGAATACTAACAGACACATAGCAAGGCATCCAAGAGAGATCTAGAACAACAACAGTGATCAGTTGTGGGCAGGGCGTGTCAGAACCAAGTTCATGGTAGACAGCTCTGGTAACAGGGCCCCCTGATGTCCCCTGATGTTCTAACTCTGCTAGGACCTTGTAGCAAGCAAGAAGCTGTTTCGTATAATCTCCTAGTGAAGATGACCTTCCCCTTGGGGACAACATTGTGACTCTCCCATTGATGTATTAAAGTTGTTTTATCTTTTTTTCCTCACTATGTAGTTCAATCTTGCCTTGAACTCAATATCCTTCTGTATCTACCTTCTGAGTGCTGGGATTACGCATGTGTTTAACTATGTGGGCTTCAAATGCTTTTTTTTTTGATCCACAAATACATACCTCTTAGACTGCAGGGTTTGCAGGTCATGCAGCCCAAGTGGCAGGGCCATTCTACCATGCCTGAAAGACTTGCAGAGCACCTTCCTGCTCTGCCGGTCACTCAGATCACTCGCACGACCTGTCAACATATCCTCCAGTGTATAACATACTTGCCCCAGAGCTAGAAAAAAACTAGCCAGAGGCACTTTCTTTTTTATGGAGGGAAACACAATGAAGCAATTTCTTCTTTTCTTTGGATGGAATATCCAGGCATGTCGAAGACTACTGAAGATTTCACAAACCTTATGAGCTTCTGAATATTTGTAGTTTCTTCTCCATACCTTTTGGAATGCACATGTCAAGGTTCCTGCCACCTCTTGCTCTTCTGATCCAATTGACATGCAGATTAACCCAGGGCTGGTGGTAGAAACACACTTGAGGCAGAGATAGTAGGATTCCCAGGAGTCTGAGTTCAGCCTGGTCCACACAGTGAGTTCTAGCCCAGCGAGATGCTGCCTCGTAAAGAGCAGCAAACAGACGGTTGGGGAGGTGGCTCTGAGGGTGCAGCAAAGCCTGAGGACCTGAGTTCGGATCCCCAGCACCCATGTAAAAAGCTGATCCTGGTGGCTATGTCTCAGTGCTGGGAGACAGAGAGGAGAGGATTCTGGGTGCTTCCTGGACAGCCACTTTACCCAGTCAGTTCCAGGCTCAATGAGAGTCCCTGTCCCCAAAGACAAGATAGTAAGCAATTGAGAAAGACACCCAACCTTGTCCTCTGGTCTTCTATACACACGCATGTCCACACACACCCTGGATATTGTATATACAGCATACACAGACACACACAATCTTGAGACAATGGGTCAGGGTTATCATGCCTTCTTAACTGTCAGTCCAGGGATATGCCTCTGAAGATGGAGTATGACCTTCCGGGTAAAGTGACCATGAGAATGATGTTTGTAGAGGGGTGGAGACCTAGCAGAGAGGATGTCTTGGTACTACAGGGTGACCTGGCTAGCACACAACTCCCTGCATCAGCTCCTGGGGAGAAGACTCCACACACCTTTCCAGCACCAGGGCTTCCTCTAAAGTATGAAGCCCCTGTCCCCGAATGGAGCCTTTGTCGTGATGGCCTTTACAAAAAAATAAAAATCAGCCTCTGAGAGGAGTTTGTCCCAAATTAGTGGTTTTTAGCCTGGGTTCTGTGGCCCATTAGGGGTTTCTAGAGTGTCAGAAATTCCATGGGGGTCATATTCAGATGACAGATGGCTTCACACCCTCTCCCATCACATCTATGCCCAGGGTAAGGCTGCTTTGGAAGGTCTTGTTTGAGGAAAGTTTGGCTGTGGCAAAGTTACCACATGGCATTCTACAGAACATAGGACCCATTCTCCTCAAAAGTGTCAAAGTCACAAAGAAAAATTCAAGACTGAGACACGGTCACAGCCAGAAGGACATGAGAGTGTGATATAGGATCCTGAAGCAGAAAATGGACACTAGGAGAAAAACGAGCGCAGCTGGAGTAGGGCCCAGAGTCTTAGCTCACAGTCGTGCCCCCTTGGTTTATACAGATCACGTACTGAAGGAGGATGCTAGCCTCAGCTCTAAGGGACATACAGGAATGCTCTGTCCTTTCCTTGCAACTTATCTGTAAATCTAAAATATTCCAAAATGAAAAGGTTATTTTGAAAACTAACATTAGGAAAGCATTAGATAGATGAGCTCTCAGGATCCAGAGCCGAGGAGACAGGAGGCCTTCAGGCATGCTGGGAAGCCTCCGGAATGAGAACCAGGATGTTGAGACATTGTCTTGGGCTTCCAGTATCCTGTGCTGACTGTCCTTATCCCTGTCTGTCCCACTGAAGTAAAATCATATCTGGAAGAATTGGGGGCAGGACCAAAGAGGGTCTTTGGGAGGTGGCTCACGGGAGTGAGGAAAGGATGAACTCATGGGAGTGAGAAGAGGGCTCAATCTGGGAGAAGGGAGAGGTCAGCCAGAGGACGGAGGGGTCATGAGAGAGGGGGATCAAATAAGAACGGAGTATGACACATATGTATTAACCTTCAAGCATTAGGACTCAGGGACAGGGGCCCTGGTCCTCCCTGGGACCAACCTAAACCCCACCACCACCACAAAGGAGTGGGTCCCACTCAGACATGGGTGCCCATTCTGATTGTGGGTAGCCAGACTTTCCAATCCGCTGTTCCATGGGGGCAAAAAGAAACTGGTAAGTGATGAGGGTACCCAGGAAGGCAAAAGGGAGACAAGACAGATGGACAGAAGCAGAATAACAGGCATGAAGAGACAGTCTAATGATAAAGTATTAAGTCGGCACAAATCAATAACCAAGCCAGCTCAATAGAAACAGGTATTTTTAATGAAAGATAAAAGGAGAACTCACTCTACTCAAGCCGTAATCCAATCCGTCTGGCGGACACCGCATGGAGAGAGCGCGTACCTGTGTTCTCCCGATTTTCTACCTGGGGTCCCAGTAGCCACACCCCAACTTGATGTGATTGGCTAGTGGCTCTTCCCCCATCATCTCCCCCTTCTGTCTAAACAGGATTAATCCAAACCCAACATAGCTATATACAATTGGAACAGACACCAAATGCAAAATTACAAACAATAAACAATATTAAGC
>PVIU01007239.1:0-52874 GCA_004026605.1 Ondatra zibethicus | reverse complement strand
CATCAGAGATCTGAGAAGGGAAACAATATTACTTGAGTGGACAGGAAGTGTAATCGGGAAACTTCCACAGTGTGCAACAAATGACAGAGACAACTGACTACCTGGGCAGTCACCCAAAGTCTCATATGCAATGTTGAAGCGACCAACTTTGGCTAAGGCCTAAAGTAACTGACATACCATTTTCAAGAGCAAGAAACTTTTTAAAACTATCTTACCCTGTCTTGGCAGGATATGACAGTTCTGTTTATCCATTTACGGATACTCGGTATCTCTGTTAGTGGTTGAGGTATGGGCATTTCTTTGCCCAGAGGCCAGTTCTGCCAAGAAGAAAGGCTCCAGGTGGAGTGTCTCTGGTGCTCAACATTCTCTCGGGAATAGATTGGTGTTACCAGGAGTGAGTGTGTCTCATTGTCGCGAAACTATGAAACTCTAGATTATATTAAAGGCCATTTTCTACACTCCTTGAAGAGCTTGAAGATTATCTATCTGTACTGAATATAATCTCTATGTATCTAAAGAACCTGATTAGTCTAATCATAAATATAACAAACATAGATGACTACTGATCTATAATTCTCAATACCTATCTAACTTAAAGACTAAGATAATAAACAACTGTGCAATAAATGAGGACGATGACTTTTAAATATAGACAATGTATAAGTATCAGTCTAAGATGGGAATCTGTCCACCAGACTTCAATAACCCGAGACAATTGTGGCTCGTGATTCCATTCCATGAACAACTGCTCCATCACCGCAGGTCTGGGGTGGCAGGGAGCAGCACTACAATAGCAGGAGGGTGAGCGGGGACAGAGACGGAACGTCTGCTGTATTAGGCTTCCTCCTACTCTTCTCCTTTTCTTTCATCCATGTTCCCAGTCTGTGGGATGGTGTTGCCTACTTTCAGGAGAAGCATCCCCCGTCCCCTAGATGATCCTCTCTGGAAATACCCTCCCGGGCATGCCCAGAAATGAGCTGCGCTACTAACCCCTGGGGAATGTCCGGATCCATCGCGATGAACTACACAGACACTGGAGAGATGGCTCAGCAGTTAAGAACAAGTGCCGTTCTTGCAGAAGGCGTGAGTCTTGTCTCCAGCCCCCACATCAGGCAGCTTCTGAGAACCTGGTGCTCTCTTGGCTTCCACAGACGCCATCACAGATAGATATGGAATAGATGGCAGCAGAAAATCAAAATGGAGCCAGAAGCTGGGTGGTGGCGGCACACACCTTGAATCCCAGCATCCAGGAGGCAGAGGCGGGCAGATTTCTGTATGAGGCCAGCCAGCTTGTTCTACAGAGTGAGTTCCAGGATAGTCAGGGCTACACAGTAAAAACCCCCACTGCCAAGATGGAGCAGAAGCAGAGAGATGCTCCCATGCTCTACCACCCCGGTCCTGGCCCGTAGAAACTCACCCCAGTGTATCTCCTGGTCTCCATGCTCCCCATCAGGCACCAGTTCAGCATTTCCCCTCACTAGGTGTCAAACACTTGGGGGCCAAGACCTACATGTCCTAATGTGCTTAGAGGAAGACTCCCTGGGAAAGGAGGGTAAGTGCATCCCTTCCACTGAGAAGCCTGTGGGGCAGGGGCAGGCAGAGAAAGAGAGGAACACCATAGGCCTCCCTCACCTCTGCGTGCCTAACCCAAAACACGGAAAAACAGTAATTGCAGACTCTGTAAATACCCCATCAATGTCAGAGAACGAGATATAATAGCACACCACTTAGTGCTATGCTCTGCTCTCAGCTCTGCAGCTTCCTGGCCAGGTGACCTTGAACACATTATTCCATCTGTAAAGTGACTATAAAAAGTACAACTGGAACCTACACCATAGGGTTGCTGTGACCCTTCAATGACCTGATGATGATGCCTGGCACACAGAAAACACTCAAGAACCCTTAGCTTGGGTGCCTATGTGGGATATGCAGCTGGGATTCTAGGCTGGCTGATAGCAGAAAGGAAAGAGGGCCCACCACTTCCTGTCTGGGGAGACCCCTGCAAGGGGCTTCTGGTCACATCTAAAGCAGGCCTAAGAGCATCCTGGGGGTCTTCAATGAGAAGGAAGGATGTGTTGCTTGCACCCAGACTACAAGCTGTCAATCTCCGCTAGTGCACCTGATCTGCTGCAGGAACTGTGTGGATGCGCAAGGGAAGAACACATGGGGCCGGGGTCAAAAATGATCATGACTGTGTCCCGCTTCAGTCAGCCCTCGGGTCTAGAAAGGGAGCCTTAGATAATGCCTAGATCCTGTTCGGCTTCCATCTCTACGTGTGAAGCAGAGGTATCAAGGCTACATTGGGGTGTATCAGGGCTGTGAGGGTTGACTGAGAGGCCATGAGAATGTGCAGTTTTTACACTGGTCCTCGGTGATGGGAGGGAGGCAGACTGCTGGACTCCTCCAGTCTGCGGCAGCTGTGCTAAATCCATGTCGAACCGTGCTACCTTGTAATCCCCCTGGGTGAGCACACACACCGAGGGAGCCTGAGTACAATGCAGCCTCTTCCAGCTAGGTACCACAGTGCCCTTTGTAGTCTATCCCAGGTCTGTGGGACCTGCCTGAGTAGCTGTCAAGCATGAGGGCTCTGGAGCCAGGCTGTCTGAGTTTGAGTTCTGACTCTTGGCTTTGTGACTTGGGGTAGCTGTCTTAGCCTCTCCGTGTCTCTCCTTCCTCTGAACTTGCAGACAGCATGCGCAACCGCCCTAGGGACTCCGTGAGAGTACGAACAGGAGTATCAATGTGTGAAGTGCTCACAGCTCAGCCTGGTACAGATGTTTGCTGTTAGTTATGCTGGCCTCCCAGTTCCCACGCCTTTCTGGGCCAGCGGATATCTCATCCCCTGGAATGTCCCTTCTGAGAGCTGACTGGCTCCCTGAGGCAGAAGTTCCTAGAAGGGTGCAGCCTCAGGCAGCAGCCAAGGCAAGCTGCTCTTTTGGTCACACTTAAGATGAAGTCGCAAGATGTAAAGGGGACAGGTTTTTTTGCTAATGATATGCAGGGAAGAAAAGTGAGGGGTATTGCTTTGAAAGTCCCTAATGGGAAGGAAAGAGTGGTCTTTCTCTCCTTTGTCCCCGCAAACCTCAGAGGAGCCTGAAGGTTCTTGAAGTCAGGAGTGGTCCTGGCCAAAGCTGCCCTGAAGCTCAAACCTCACAGCCTCTGCCTTTCCTTGTCCTTGTCAGTGCTCTGCCTGTAACCCAGGGAGAGGAGAATAGAAAGGGATGGGCGAAGGTGACTGGCATGGGAGAAGAGGGGCTGTCAGAGATAGAAACAGAAATTGCGGGTACTGTGGACATTGAGGGGCAGGGGTACGACCCAAGATGTGTCTGGTTCTCTTTTGTCTTTTATTTGTTTGTTTGAGACAGGGCCTCACCATGGAGGTCTGGTTGTCCTGGAACTCACTCTGTAGACCAGGCTAGCCTCGAACTCACAGAGACCCGCCTGCCTCTGCCTCCCAAGTGTTGGGATTAAAGGCGTGCACCACTATGCCTGACTGGTGTCTGATTCTTAAATCAAAGTCCTACTTGAGGCGAGAAACTTTTCTGTTCAACCTTTGTATTCACATTTTACAGATAAGGAAACTGAGGCATGGAGAAGTGACCCCCCCACCAAGAGTTACCAGGTCAGTCTAGCACTAGGGTGGCAGCTAGAGAGACAACTAAACCAGGGCTGTGACTGGGAGTACGAGGAGAGTGACAGAGTGGAGACCCTGAGTCCCTTGAAGCTGCACCAACTAGCTGTCTTCCAGGCTGCATGAAGAGGGCGGGACTCGCTGCTGGGGAGACCCAAAGTTCCTGCCCTTCCGTATCTGTCCCTCTTCAGCTTCCCCACCTGGGATGTAGAAGTCATGGAGCCTGTCACTAGGAAGGGACTGTCTCCTTGAGAGGCCAGTCCCTCCTGCTCACTTGGGACTAGGCATAAGCAAGGCTTGCCTTCGGTCCGAAGAGGGAAAAGGGGGTCTCTGGCTAGGGACTGGGAGCTGCAGGCACGGCAGACATTCCAGGATGACTCACAAGCCTGGAACTCGCTGTTGTGGACTAGTGGGGACAGCCTCCTGACCAGTCGGGGTCAACTGGAGACCCACTCTGGGACAAGGAGGCAAGGGAGAAATAGTGGCCAGAGGTAGGGACTTCTGCCCAGACACTCGGGATAAGGTCTCTGAGGTGCTGAGGGAGAGGACACTTCATGGCTCCCACTCTATCTCTGCTGCCAATTGGCAAATTGCAGCCTAAAGCAGCAGGAGGGAGGGAGTCTAGATTTCACAAAGGGTTTCAAAGCTTCTGGGAACTTCCTTTCTTTAGACTAGTTTGACAAAAGGAGGAAAACCCCGCCCCTGCTTCAGCCTCTTCTGGAGAGCAACACTCTCTCCAGGCCTGAGAGGCTGAGGGATGGCTGGGATGACCTCCAGGGACACCCCCACACACACACACACTCCCCCCCCCAACTGCCACCTCTTGATTCTTGTTTGCCAGCTCTAACCTGCTTTACTCCTCACTCCCTGTAACCCCAGTCCTCTCCATTCACTGGGTCTCCTCATGTTTGGGGAGGGGAAACTGAGGCTCAGAGTGATCATAGCTGCCCTCCTCAACTCTGCCTGGCCTAGCAGGTTTCTGCATTAAGGGTGCCTGGGTCCTCTTCCAGCCACCCCTACGGAGAATGCTGCTGAGGCTCCAGCCTACGTGGCAGGCTATTGAGGGGGGCTGCACGGGAGGGAGCTGGGAATGAGGTCAGCGGGTTGGATGAGCCTGGCCGGCTGTGGAGGCATCTGGACAGCAGCAGTCTGGAAGGCTGGGGCCTCCAGCAGCCACTCCCAACCCAGGGCTGTCCGTAGCCCGCCCACCGTGGCCTCCAGCCCATCTTGCCCCGCCCTCCCTGCAACCCACACTCCCTGGGCCCCACCCCAGCCAGCTGGTTCCCATCAAGCCTTTCCAGGTGGCAGTTCCTCCCTGCCCACCAAGCTCCCTTCCCCCTCTGGCCACAGGGCCCAGCTGAGAGCCTGGAGCTGTTGTCTGGGACTGCCCGGGGCTCCCAAGCTTGGGCTGGAATGATATAGTGGTCTTGTGTCATGCCTGCCTCTCCCGTTTCTGCCGCTTCCCTAGATTGACAGTTCCCAAGTGAACCCTAGTCGGAGGGTCTGAAAAACACAAGAGATCTTATCTCACAGAGAGCACTTGGTCCCAGCTAATGCGGCCTCAGTCAGGTATTTGCCTTCTCTGGACCTCAAAGTTCTCTGTGCCGAGACAGGAGAGCAAAATGAGCACAAAACTTTCTTCCAACAGAATGTCTCTCTTTGATAATTCAGCCTCCAGACCCTAAAAATTCTGGAGCCCTGCAGAGGTTGGACAGTAACTTTGCAGGGGTCAGCTCCTTTACTCCAGTCTACTCTCCTGTTGTCTTCCTGTTAATCCAGACCCACATCCCCGCTCACTTTTCTCAGAACCTCAAGAGCGCCAGCTTTTTGAGTCTTTTTTGATGTTACTGAGTCAAAGTGCTTAGGACAAGTCTTTGTCAAAAGTCACAGCTGTGTCCTGCTCAGAAATGGTCACCAACTCTTTAAGATGCTAGGACTGAGCCCCCAGAGTTCCAGGTCTCTGGGAATTGGCTCCAGAGGCCTCCTCCAGCCCTGTCTTGTTTGGCTCCTCTGGGCAAGCCCTTGTCTGCTCGCTGTCATTCACACCCCATCCCCCTCCTTTTCTGAATTTGTAGCACCTTCTTCTCCAAATTGAGCCCTGCATTCAGCCCCATTGCCTGTACTCCCCAGCTGGCTCCAAAGCTCCCCGCTCCTCTGTGAAGCCTGCCTCCTCTCCACTGGGCATTGTCCTTAACACCACCCCACCCCCACCCCGCCGTCTCTCTGGAGGCGTCCATTTACTGGGCACGACATAAGCCAGTCAGAAAAAGTGGTGTTATTGCCCCATTTCACAGATCAGGGAGATAAAGTTCTGAGGCACGAAGCAATTTACAGTTCACAGTGTGTCTTGGCCAGACTCACTTTTGTTCGCGTTTCGCAGACTTTCCTGTTCCCCTTTCTCTGAGGGTACAAGCTGTTGACCCTAATACTCTCCCAGCACAAGGCTGATCCCAGAGGCCTGCAGGAGTTTGCCTTGAATAGCATCAACTAGAGTGTCTGCCACAGACACCCAACTCAGGATCTTCTTTTCCAGTCTGCTCCCCTGCCGTCAGACAAGTTCAGGAGCAGCCAGTCATTCGCACCCCTCATCACCCAACCCCTCATCCACTCCGAGCCTAACACCCCCCCCCCAAGTTCTCCTCCATAAGGCTCATGGTTCCTCCGTTCTGTTTTGTTTCCATTCTCAGCAACCTGGTACATTCTTCCTCACTGGGGCCACCTCCTCACTGGGGCCACGCTGGCACCTCTCCGCCACTCCTCCATTGTCCCTACTTGGACCCCTTCAGCACACAGCAGCCACTCCATCCAGGGACCACGGTGACCTTTCACAGATGCAGGCTTGACTGAGCTCCCTCCTGCTTCACCCTCTACAGGGGCTGTACATCAATGTGCTGACGGCACAGGCCTGCCTGGTCTACTGGCCATGCTCAGTCATAGCACAAGCCTTCTTGAGCCTTCCTGAAGGTCCCAAACCTGCTTTGCGCCAGAATCTTTGCAGACATTGCTGCATCTGTCAACTCAACTCCCCATCTCCACTCAGCCATCTGCCTGCCCAGGGTCCCAAGACCCCCCCCCATTCACAACCTGGTCTGTTGCATGTTCGTGATTATGAGATTTCATTCACATCTGCATTCACAGGGTCTCTGTAGCTCACTGAATTCCAAGATGATAAACCCTTGATGTTTAAGCACTATGGAGTGACTACATCAGAAAAATGAATGGTCACCTCAGCAAAGGAAGGGGGTGGCTGTGGGAAAGAAGGTGGGGCTATCTGATCCTCTGTACTGGATTCTTTCTGCTGCAAGCCAGGTTCTGTCCTGTTGAGTCCTCTGCCCAGATCTGACACAGAGAGTAGACTTATTCTCTTACCCCTACTGTAGTTCCACACATGAAAATCTCCAGAACCCCTAAGAAGGGAGCATTGGAGGCTGGTGCAGAAGTGGAAGACTGAGACATCTATAGTAGAGGCTTCCCTGGGGAGCAGGGTGAGGGAAGGGAGACAATATCTGGATAGGTGTCCCTGACTCAGACTTTACCCCCTTACCCAGCTCTGCAAACACACACTCTAAAACTTCCAAATCCAGCTGCATTGGAACCTTTATATCCCTGTGCTTCAAACCAGAATCCGGAGTTGATACAAGACTCTTAGACCTCCTCCCCTTCCTGAAGACAACTGGGCATCCTCCTGCGGCCAACAAAGAGCACTTCCCCCAAAGAAAGGATGCAGGTACTGCATAACCAGAGACTGGGGAACAGAAGATGAAGGAGAGAAAGCCACATGGGTAGGACAATGGGCGGAGGCAGAGGGAAAGAAAGGAAAAGTTCATGAAAAGGAAGGAGGTTGGGGGGGCAGGAAAGAAGAGAAGGAAGAAAGACAGAGCAAGGGCAGGATAGGTAGTACCGGGAAGAAGTGAAAACCCAGTCACATGATGCCTCCAGGTCTTGAGGAGATGCCTGAGGCCCTGGGACTCACCTTTGTCGGGAAGAAGGGGTCTGACAGGAGAGCAGAGGGAGTTCCACTTCTGAACCTCGCCTCAGTCCACCTGAGGTACCTGCATGCCCACTCACTCTGGGGCTGAAGTCTCCTTTCTTTGCCCATCACCCCTCCAAAGCAGCTTTCTCCCAGAAGCAACCATCACCAAACACCATGTGGCTGAATCAGGGGATGGCTAACTCTGGGCTACCTAGTTCTCACTGGAGCATTTACTTCTTCTTCCTTCCAGAACCTTCCATCCCTCTTCATCCCTCTCTTCCTTCCCTTCTCTCTCTTTGTGAAACAGGTTTTCTCTGTGTTATCTTTGACTGTCCTAGAACCCATTCTGTAGACCAGGCTGGCCTTGAACTCACAGAGCTCTGCCTACCTCTGCCTCCCGACTGCTGGGATTAAAGAAATGCACCACCGCCACCATCTCCAGTTCTTCCTTTCTTTCTCATTGGGCCACTCTTGTCTCATTGCCTGTGTGGTTTTCTCCCCAATCCTGCACCCAGAAGGTACTAGAGGCTCAGTTCTAGCCCTCAGCTCTCCACCATCCATGCTGTTGCTGGGGACAACTCCATCCACACAGGCAGCTTCAGTCACTGTGTTCCTGGGGTCCTCTCTTTCTCCGCTGAAATCTAGAATCTAGACATCAAAGATCTCTCTCTCTCTCTCTCTCTCTCTCTCTCTCTCTCTCTCTCTCTCTCTCTCGTTTGAGATAGGGCTTCTCTGTGTAGCCCTGGGTATCCTGGAACTCACTCTATAGAACAGGCTGGCTGACCTCGAACTCACAGAGATCCACCTGCCTCTGCCTCAGCACTCTGGCTGAATCAGGGGATGGTTAACTCTGGGCCACCTAGTTCTCACTGGAGCATTTACTTCTTCTTGCTCCCAGAACTTTCCATCCCTCTTCATCCCTCTCTTCCTTCCCTTCTCTCTCTTTGTGCTGGGATTAAAGGTGTATACCACCACAGAGGATTTCTTATGCACTTCTGACTGGAGGGCTCACAAGCACCAACCACTCTATGTAAGGAGACTTGAATTCATTGGCATTAACCCTAAACTGGCCAAGAAAGGAGGGATGGAAGGAGGAAGCGGATGCTCAGAAGGGAAGGAGTAGGATTGGAGCTGAGCTGGGGAACCTAACAAAGGGCGCAGATAACGCCAATGCCTTGCAGAAGGAAGGGAAGAAGAAAGGCACCCACACACCTAGGCTCCACTCACAGGCTTTGCTCTGGGTACTTCCCTCTGAAGACTGTAGGGCTCTGTGATGGGAGCTGGGGCATGCTTCATGCCCATGGCCTTTACTTCAGACCCAGATGCCTACCCCCACACACAGCTGCGCACTCTCCTTGCCCTTCTCCCAGGAGACCAGCTCTCCGGCCCTGGTCTGCAGCCAAGGCTGGAGGCAGAACAACTTTCTGGAGGATTTGAATGGGAAAGGCAACAGAACTTCGTGTAGGGACTAGAACCACGGGGAAGCATGTGAGAGGAGACAGGGGTGTGTGCTCTATCGGGTGCGGTTATACTAGGGCTGCTGCCACTCCTGTGCCACACCATAGAGTCCAGAGGAGTCCTCACCCTCCCTCTGGGGTGGGGGACATTTGGGGAAATTTGGAGAGAGACAGAACTCAGAGCTCAGCACTTTCCTCCTTCTGTTTTTCTTCTTGAGGAATTTTTTTTTCCCCAATTGCTGATGACTTTACCATTCTCGGGGGCGGGGGGTGGAGATTCTGGCTTTTGCTCCCCCTACACTCCAAGTGCCGGACAAAGCTCTACATTCCACAAGAAGCCAGAGCTTCAGAGTTTCCTAAAGATGAGGTGGCGGTGGCGTCTCCTCCCTTCCCAGCTCCAATTCCCCCTCCCCCAGTCTCCAGTCCACAGCCTGGCCAGGGAGGCCCCGCCAGGCTGGGAGGAGACCCCAAGCACATTCTTCCCCTAGCTGTCATACTGCAGAAATTAAAGACACATCTTCGAGCTGGGTACCCGCCAGCCTTTTCAAGTTGAAAAGTGGTAGAGAAGGCCTGGAACCTCAGCTCCATGCCACGTGGAAAGGAAGCTCCGAACCCATCTGGCTACAGCCCCTGGGCAAAGACCTGGAATCAGACATTGGGGTAGTGGTTGTCACCTAACACATACACACCAAGCCCCCACCCCACCCCCACCTCCAGGGGTCTCCAGGTCTCCATCAGAATCCCAGACCCTTGATGTATTGATGTAGCAGTCACCTCTCTTCTTCCAGGTGAGCCTGGGGGAGGCTAGGTCAGGAGCAGGGAAAAGGAGATTCATTTGGGTCAGTGCTTTCCTGATATAAAACTCAATAAAAGGTGATCACACCAGCTTCATGTCAAGCCGTGTGGCATCTTACCCTAGACAACGTCTTCAAATGAGTGCTCCCTCTTAGGTACAGGGTGCTTCCTGGCCAATGTCGGGGAGCAGGGGCACCCTTTGGAACTGACCACAGTGGAAGACAGAACTTTAGTGGGTTTCCGGAACTACCATCTCAGCATCTCAACCCCCAGTCTTGCCCTGCAGGCACTGGCACAAGGCGGGGGCAGATCCTGGGCCACAAGTTACTGCCACATGGTTGGGATAATTGATGAAGTCCCGTCCTTCCATGGCTGTCTCCAGTCCTGCCTTTCTGGAAACTCTATATTTTCCCTTTAATTATAGCCCCATGCAGTCTCCCACCCGCACTGCTCAGCCTAGCTGCCCACGGCCAGCGACGTGGCTCCCTCCCCTTCTGTTCCCTTGGTCTTTTTTTCCCCCTTTGCCTTCGTTGCACAAAACTAGCTCGGGAAGGGCGTGAAGGGGGGGGCAATGGAATCTTGGATGGTTTGGAGGAGGCGGGACTCCCTGATTCCACGTCTGCAGTTCTAAAGAAGCTGGTGGGGGGAAGTGGCAAAGGACATCTGAGGCCCCGCAAGGAGACCCCAGTGCCTTCCCTCACCACCTATGTTTTGGCAGGGTGAAGGTCCTAAATAGATTGGGGGTCAGGCAGAGCATTTTGAGGGGACAGGATATAGGGGAAGAAAGGATACTAGAGACATCATCTCTAAATATAACCTGCTGTTCTGGGGAAGGGGTACTACAAATGACCCTTTCCTGATTGCGGAGGTGGAGAGCAATGGAGAGGGTTTCTAGCAAAGAAGTGAGGATGTGGGGGGCAGCCTTAAAATAAAGGCATTCTGCTTCCGAACACAAATTCCCTCCACACACTGAGTCCACCTAGGTGTCCCCAGATCAAGTTCAGGTACAATAAGAAAAGGGAACTCTCTGTCACTTTGAGAACAACCCTCTGTGCCCACGTGCCTTCTACCTGTTCTCTCTGGATTGATTCTGCTATATAGGAAGGCCTCTAACCCATACCTGACTATAGCCACTGCTGGTACAAGACCCTTTTCTAAGGTATCCATGGTCACAGGCCTCCCCCAATAAACTCACTTCCCAGCTCTGGGTTGAAGGAGTTCAGGAGATTAATTTATACAACAAACCCCAGTCCATAGCTTTAAGGCCCCAGAAATCCTCCAGCCTACCCTGCTGCCACATCACTTAATGCCTAAGCCTCCTCTGGAAGGTCCAGAGGGTCAAGCTTCTCCCCAAGCCTCAGCCTCAGTCACACCTGGAGCTGAAGAAGGGCTTATGGGTTTCTCTTGGAGCCATAGGCACTGGCAGAACAGACCTCCATTCTCCCCTCCCTCCTTTCAAGCAACCACATATCTGATTCGTAGTATCTTTGAAGAGATGTCCAACTAGCTTGTTCACACATATTCCTACCCTTCACACCTGGGTCACACCAAGAGATGACCTCTGCCCCCCACCATCCCAAACAGGCACATCTGCTTAGCTACTTAGCCAAGTTTGTTGTATAAATTAATCTCCTGAACTCCTTCAACAAAGAGATGTCTGCCCAGCTTATTCCTTAGTTCTTCCCAAGGATGTCAGAAGCATTAAGAAACAAGGCCAGTTTTCCCAATTATGCCTGACCCTGACCCCTTTGTAATGTCCCCCCCCCACTCAGACCCCCAGTTTCACATCCTTCTGATTTGAGGTCCCAGAAAGAAAGTGCAAGGGACATCCCCTACCCACAAATCAGTGTACTGAGGCCCCAGCCACACTCCGATGACAGTACCTCTGGCCAGGGTAGATCAGGGGGCAGGGGCGGCAGAATTGCAAAGTCGGGGTGGGGGGGCTGGGTGGACTCCTTTCCCTTCCTTTCCCTCCTCCCCCCTCTCCGATCCAAACTGGGGGCCGGGCCAGGCAGTTCTGATTGGCTGGGGGCCGGGCTGCTGGCTCCCCCTCTCCAAGAGGCAGGGTTCCTCCCAACTCTCCATCAGGATGGTATAAAAGGGGCCCAGGCCAGTCGTCGGAGCAGACCGGAGTTTCTCCTCGGAACGGAGCAGGAGGCACGCGGAGTGAGGCCACGCATGAGCCGAAGCTAACCCCCAACCCCAGCCGCAAAGAGTCTACATGTCTAGGGTCTAGACATGTTCAGCTTTGTGGACCTCCGGCTCCTGCTCCTCTTAGGGGCCACTGCCCTCCTGACGCATGGCCAAGAAGACAGTAAGTTTCAAACTTTGGGGAGTTCACGACTTTTTGGTATTGCGTTCTGCTCTGGATTCTGGCAAGTGAGACTTAAACAGAAACGCGGGATGCTCCAGTCAGAGGTGGGAAGGTGATGGAGGGGAACTGGGAGGAGAGAGGACACCCTGGCGTGCAGATGAGGATGAACAGTTCTCAGAAGTGGAGCTCAGGGTGAAATGACACAGGAGTAAATTCCAAGCACCCACCAGTAGTTAACAGGAAAAGCGGGAATCTGGGCACCAGTTGGGACAGAGTACGTCGAAGATGGAATAAGGCCGCTGGAATAGAGAGATTCGGAGCCCAAGATGTAAAAGCTATCAAAAAGGCTGCGGGATGATTCATAAGGAAAGATTGTTTGCCTTCTCTGCAAGCTAGACAGTGTTGCTGGGGCCGCCGGGGTGCTGGGCTGGTGGGGGGGAGGGGACGCACGGAGTGGGAGGGTTGCTGGATGAGAAAGTTTGGCTCGGATTTGACAGGGTGCGGTCCCTGCGCCTCCTGCTGGTCAACCTTGAGCACTACGCGTTCCGGGTCAGCATTTTACAGCGCACGGGCTAAAGAGGGAAGAACTGGGTTATTGCCGGGCTGGGACCCCCATCTCCAGACTGAGAAAATAAAGCCAGGGTTGGGGTAAACCGTCTTTGAAAGAAGTGGCTCAGGCCGGATAAAATTGTTTCCGTCCCGTGCATTGCTTAGTGTTGCCCGCCACCTAGTGGTTCACTTGATCCGGTACTAGAGCCGTGGGCATGGTTTACTAATAATTACTATTTGCAGGCTTGAGTTCTTTGGCTAAGGGAGAGACTTCTAAGGCTGGCTTTGAGGGACGGGGCTTGTCTCGAAAGAAAGCTTTTTAAGATTCCTGGGAGCGGGGTTTAGGATGTATCCAACTTTAGGACTGGACTCCACTGAAATCAGCCCCTCCACATTTTAGCCCCTCCCACTCCATCCCACCTGCCCAGGGAATGGGGGTGGGACTAGGGCTGGAACACCCCTTCTCTCCTCCCACGCCCGCCTCTTGTCTGCGCGCAAACCACACCCCCCTAACCCCACTTCTACTGTATGGAACCCCTCCTACTCTCTCGGAGAAGGCTTTTTATTTCACTTGGTTCCCGCGCGCGTGGGCTGAAGTTGAGTTTGGAAGCAACCCCAGTCTAAAGCTTTGTTTAAATTCCTGAGAACCGGGAAGTTATAGCTGTCCTGGCCAGGATTCCCGGTGCTGTCACTGAACGCCGCTTTGGAGCAGACCAGCATTTAAGGATTTGAGGGAAGGAAATAAGAGGTGGGGGGAAGAGAGATGGGAAGTGGAAAATCTACGTGCGACTATTAGACAGAGGAAAGGGTGAGTAGGGCTGGGATCCCTGGCGCCCCGAGGTGGGGTCTCAGAGCCGCTCACGTCCTATTTCCCATTTGCGCAGTCCCTGAAGTCACCTGCATACACAATGGCGTAAAGATCCCTAATGGTGAGACGTGGAAAGCCGATGTCTGCTTGATCTGTATCTGCCACAATGGCACGGCCGTATGCGATGACGTGGTTTGCCAGGAAAACTTGGACTGTCCCAACCCCCAAAGACGTGAGGGCGAGTGCTGTGCTTTCTGCCCAGAAGAATTTGGTACGTTCTGGGCCTAGGCTTAGGGGAGGTCAGAGACCCATCTTTGTCTGTGTCTTGAAAGCCTCTAACACCTCAGGTACCTTAGTAAATTTACTTCTAACTGCACATCTTTGCCCCCACAGAATCACCAAACCAAGAACTCATAGGAGTCCAGGTAATACTCTGCTCTCTGCTTCCGCTTAGCTCACCCATGTGACTCCCACTGTCCTCCTATGGACTGCAACTTTCCTCGTTTCTCTAATCTGTCTCTTGTTTCTTCACCCTCAAACCCATAGGGACCCAAGGGAGACCGTGGCCCTCAAGGCCCAAGGGTAAGCATTGCATTCTAAGTGAGTTGGGAAACTGGAGGGGGTGTGGTTCTGGTTTGTGCTTATAGCAACCCCCCCTCCTTGGTCCAGGGACCCGCTGGCCCCCCTGGACAAGATGGCATCCCTGGACAGCCTGGGCTTCCTGGTCCTCCTGGTCCTCCTGGTCCACCCGGCCCCCCTGGCCTCGGAGGAGTAAGTAGATCTTTGAGACCCCAGACCTGTGTGACTCCCCGGTTTTTGTTTTGCTTTGCTTTGGTTTTGACAGATATAACTTTATGTTTTTAAATAATCATAAATGTACAGAAAAGTTGCAATAGCGTACAGAACTTCCACTCACCCTTCTTCACAACTGTTTCGCTACTCTGGGCACAGAACACGCCCATGCCTTGTGCTCCGAAGCACTTAAGTGCATTTCCCTAAACAGGGCTATTCTCCTACGGGACCATAGCACCAAATTTAGTGTTGATCTAGCACTATTGCCTAATATACAATCCACTGTCAGATTTAACCAATGCCCCAAATGTCCTTTATAGCATTTTCCCCCTCTTGTCCAAGACCACCAATTTCATTTCATCATCATCTCTTTGGTCCCCACGAATGCTGATTGTTTCTGAGACTCTTTGTCATCTTGGCTCAGCAAGTTTTTGAAGAGTCTGGTTGTCAGGCAGAGACGGCTATTTTATCGATTGTTCTGCAGTTTGGGATTGTCTGGTTAGATGGCTCAGTTGAGGTGTCTGGTACAGGAACATCTTACAGGCAGTGTTGGTGGCTTTCTTAGCTAATCACATCCGCAAGCGCGTATCAGTTTGTCCCACTACTGCAACGCCCTCCTGCTCTTCAGTTTAC
This sequence comes from Ondatra zibethicus, assembly GCA_004026605.1. Classification (NCBI taxonomy): domain Eukaryota; kingdom Metazoa; phylum Chordata; class Mammalia; order Rodentia; family Cricetidae; genus Ondatra; species Ondatra zibethicus. The sequence continues at coordinate 37,922 of PVIU01007239.1, read as the reverse complement.
CATCCTGAGCCCAAGTTCTCATGCACTCTCTCTTGTTTTTCTAGAACTTTGCTCCCCAGATGTCCTATGGCTATGATGAGAAATCAGCTGGAGTTTCCGTGCCTGGCCCCATGGTGAGCCACCAGGGGGAGCAGTGATGGCAAAGGGAATGGGGGGGGATCCAGAAGAGAAAGGCCCATGATGGTCCTACAAGGGGGAGGTGCAGATAGCTTTGGGAGGTAAAGGCCACCTTTGGAACTTCAGACCTAGAGAAGATGCAGGACAACTGTGATTCCCACAGGGCTCAGTAAAAACAGACCTCTCCCACACTGCTTTCACCCACAGATATCACACGCCTCCCCTTTTTTCCTTCTGTAGGGTCCTTCTGGTCCTCGTGGTCTCCCTGGCCCCCCTGGTGCACCCGTACGTATCCAGGGATCTTTGTGTATCACCTTGGGCATGGGAGGGTGTTGGAGGAAAAAGACTGGGGTGAAGGCAGGAGGCTGGTAGACATCTTTTGTAAAAGGGAGACAAACTGGCAAGAACCTGCCTTTCTGAGCCCACCCTTCTCTCACTCTCCAGGGTCCTCAGGGTTTCCAAGGCCCCCCTGGTGAACCTGGCGAGCCTGGCGCTTCAGTAAGTCAGTCCTTCGTGATGACACACCTTCCTCTCCCCAAATTCTCCTGTGAAAGTCATTCATACTGAGTGAGGGGTGACCTGTGTCCCCTCCCGACTCCAGTCTTCCTCTTCTTTGTTGTCTCTCATTTTGGGGTTCTAACAACCTCTCCTGTCTCCTCTAGGGTCCAATGGGTCCCCGTGGCCCCCCAGGTCCCCCTGGCAAGAACGGAGATGATGTAAGTAACCCCAGGGGAAAGTACTAGCTCATCCTGTGGCCTTCTCTGTGTGGGTGCTAAAATCCTCCTAGCAGGGTCTCACCACCCTTGGGAGCAATAACCAGGGGAAGAAGATGAAAGTTCTCCCTGGTGCCCAGAGAGTTCTTAACAGTGATCTTTCCACTGAGAAGCATGTTTTAGTAAGGCAGCCCCCCACCTCCATCCATACTCCCATCCCCATTCCTTGGAGTAATCCAAGTTTAAGAGCTCTGGTTGATCAGATGTAGAAATGAATGCACAGTGACAGAAACTACTTTGAAGGTACTCAAATGTCACCAGAGGTTTCATTGTAGATCTAAACTGAGTTTTAGGTTCAAAGTTAGATTCCGGGTCCCTAAACCAAACTGACCCTTCAATAACCCCAATACACCTGAGCCCTTCTCTCTTTCCTAGTATGGTGTGGGGCACAGCCATAATGACCTTTTCTCTCTCTGCAGGGAGAAGCTGGTAAACCTGGCCGTCCTGGTGAGCGTGGACCTCCTGGGCCTCAGGTGAGCAAGTGTGAGGATGGGCTCCAGAGCTTACTGCACTAGGGATGGGTTGAGAAGCAATGTTCCAGAGCCCTCCTAACTCCTTTCCGTGTCCTTAATTGCCTTTCTCTCCAGGGTGCTCGGGGATTGCCTGGAACAGCTGGCCTCCCTGGAATGAAGGGACACAGAGTAAGTCTCCTCTGAGTCAATGAAGTTCCCAAAGTCCCAAGTCACCATTCTAGACCCTTCCCCCAAGAGATCCTGTTGTGTATCATGTTAGTTGGTAGCTGCAGATGTCTCAAAGGTCATAGGTTAGACATCCAAAAGAACTTCCTTTCTCGGGAAAGACGTCCCTATAAAGAGACTGAATGGGATAATGGTCTAGCTCAGAGACAGGGAGATAGCTGGGGTGATCTTCCAAAACTCCTCAAATCTGTGTGGGTATACAAGTGGCATACTCCTCCCTAGAGTCTCACCATATCTCTCTTTCGTCCCTTAGGGTTTCAGTGGTTTGGATGGTGCCAAAGGAGATGCTGGTCCTGCTGGCCCTAAGGTAAGAGACTGTCAAAAGGTTCTGCACACACACCCCAACAGTTCTACTATACACAAAGCCCTCACTCTGTTCTCTGTCCCTAGGGAGAGCCTGGCAGTCCTGGTGAAAACGGAGCTCCTGGCCAGATGGTGAATATGCTAGATTGAGGGTGGGGGTGCCCCAAGAGGGAGGGGTAAAGTGAAGGGTGGATGGAGGCTGGGAGAGAGTGTGTCTCCATCTTGCTTGACATCTCTTGGTTTGGTTATTAGGGTCCCCGAGGTCTGCCTGGTGAGAGAGGTCGCCCTGGAGCCCCTGGCCCTGCTGTAAGTACTCCTAGCCCCTTGGGATATCCCTGGGCTCTGCTTGGGGTTCACCATGGACTATGGAAACTGTCTAGAGCTCAGGGGAATAACTGGGCCTCCCCTCTCTCTTACAGGGTGCTCGTGGTAACGATGGTGCTACTGGTGCAGCTGGCCCCCCAGTAAGGATGGCTTTGGCTTTGACTTTGAGTTTGGGAGTGGGGTGAGGTCTCTGTGTCAGCTCTTGGGGCTGACATCAGCTGTTGAAACTTAGAAGCTCTTAGCCTCTATCTGTGCCTTGTAGTTACACATCCATTTTGTTCCCAGGGTCCCACTGGCCCCACTGGTCCTCCTGGATTCCCTGGTGCAGTTGGTGCTAAGGTGAGACCCATTCTTTCTTCGAACATGACTGTCACAGAACAAAAACTGGGTGTCGCCCCAGACCAGAGAAGCCCAGAGTGGCAAGAGTGAAATGCATTCCTCAATACCCTTATCCTGGGGTCCCCTCCCTAGCTCTCAAAGTCCTCATCCCTCCTCTTCTGCCCCCCTCCCCCCCACACACACACCTGACATCCAGAAGTAATGCTAGATGCCCCAGCTTGGGTTCTGATTCGTCCTTTCCTCCAACACAGGGTGAAGCTGGTCCCCAGGGAGCCCGAGGCTCTGAAGGTCCCCAGGGTATTCGTGGTGAGCCCGGACCCCCTGGCCCTGCTGGTGCTGCTGGTCCTGCTGTAAGTGTTGCCTGCTACTGTCCTCCTGAGCTACTTGCCAGCTTCAGAGTCCTTGCCTGCCACTCACCTTCCTTTCTCTATGTGATAGGGAAACCCTGGTGCTGATGGACAGCCTGGTGCTAAAGGTGCTAACGTAAGTCACCACCAGCCCTCCTCTGACGCCCATCTGCCACCTGCCTCATGCCCTCCATCCCTGGGCTAAAATGTCTATCCTGCCTCCTGCAGGGTGCTCCTGGTATTGCTGGTGCTCCTGGCTTCCCTGGTGCCCGAGGCCCCTCTGGACCCCAGGGCCCCAGTGGCGCTCCAGGTCCCAAGGGTAACAGTGTAAGTACAAAATTCTCTCTTCCACCCAACTCATGCACTAGCTCCAGTGCGCCCCCTTCTGGGGAAGCATACATTTGCGAACCAACGGAGTAACCCCAACTCATCTCATTCTCTCCTGCTCCCCCGACACAGGGCGAACCTGGTGCTCCTGGCAACAAAGGAGACACTGGTGCCAAAGGAGAGCCCGTAAGTCCCACATCACCCCTCCTTCTCCTCAGTCCCTGGGGCCTGGAAGACTCTCAAGAGAGACCAAGGGAGGAAGGGAGCCCCCGCCCCATACCCAGGAGCCCTGTGGCTTTAGGGCTTGTATCCCCTCACCACTCTCTTTTTGCCCACTCCAGGGCCCTACTGGTGTCCAAGGTCCCCCTGGCCCTGCTGGGGAAGAAGGAAAACGAGGAGCCCGTGGTGAACCTGGACCTACTGGCCTGCCCGGACCTCCTGGCGAGCGTGTAAGTCCCCTGTGCCTCTCCTTCTCTGCCCTCAGTGCTTGCCCTGTCCCTGGGGTGGTGATTAAACTCACTGGTCTCTTCTTTTCTGCCTGCAGGGTGGACCTGGAAGTCGTGGTTTCCCTGGTGCTGATGGTATTGCTGGCCCCAAGGTAATTTCTCTTCCTGGCTGAGAAACTCACCTCCCCCCGACAAGACTGATCACACCTCCCAAGACTCATGACCCCAACAATGCTCCCTGTTACCTGTGCCCATCTTTGTGCCTCCCTCCTCCTCATGTTTGGCATCCCCAATGATGCCCCTCAAAGTCCTGAACCTTCCCCCAGCATGAAGAGGATGCGGATGCTAGGCCCTTGGTAATGAGGCCAAGGCTGTGACCCTGATGTGTCTTTGACTTCTATTCATTTAGGGTCCTGCTGGTGAACGTGGTGCTCCAGGGCCTGCTGGTCCCAAAGGTTCTCCTGGTGAAGCTGGTCGCCCTGGTGAAGCTGGTCTCCCTGGTGCCAAGGTGAGAGCCAAGACCCTCTGTTCTGCATGAGACTGGGAGGGCCTGCAACTGGTGCCCCATACCCCTCCTCCACCGCTCCCTGCCCCTGCCTCCGTTCATGCTCCTGCCTCCGTTCATGCTCCTGCCTCTCCCTAGGGTCTAACTGGCAGTCCTGGCAGCCCTGGTCCTGATGGCAAAACTGGTCCCCCTGTAAGTATGCTTTCTCTCTCACGTGTCACCCCCACCCTCCTGTGTACGCACCGTAGTCCTTACCGCAGCTCTTGTGCCTCTCATCCTCAGGGTCCCGCTGGTCAAGATGGTCGCCCCGGACCCCCAGGTCCTCCTGGAGCCCGTGGCCAGGCTGGTGTGATGGGATTCCCTGGACCTAAGGGCACTGCTGTAAGTACTCAATGAGGAACAATGCAGAACAGGCACACTAACTCCACTGACTTGCTGCGTGACCTCAGGCCCTTTAATGACCTTTTTGGGACCTATTGGTAAAATAGGAGACTTTTGGCTCCTTGATATTGCTTTGTCCCTGATAATTAAATATTGTTTCTGGGTGAGAGTCCCCCAGCACACAGATAAGATTGGCCTTCTATGCGACAGTCATCCCCAAGTGTGGTAGGAAGAGGAGAACCCTGAGGAGATAACAGCCATTAGCAGTTCAGGTCACTGCAGGTGTATCAGGGAAAAGGAAGGGGAGAGGGCGACCAGGAAGGAGCCTTGGGCAGCATCCCGAGCTTTGTGTGCAGCAGAGAGACCAAGCATGAGAATCCAGCCAGGCTTTCCCTAGAGGACTCAGCCTTTCTTGAACAGAAAGTCCCCTGGGAATACTCACTGTAATGAGGGGTCCTCGACTGTAGTGAGTCCCATGACCCTCAATTCTGCCTCCCTTTCCACACAGGGAGAACCTGGAAAGGCTGGAGAGCGGGGTGTTCCCGGACCCCCTGGCCCTGTTGTAAGTATCTCTTCTGGGTCTCTGTCACCTTTCTGCCCCTACCTGTGACACATACCATCCTCAGTCTGTAGCCACTGTGAGGACACCAGAAGCCACAAGCAGGCTCTGCTTTGTCCCAGAGGTCCAGGCCTTACCTGCCACTGCCATCTGCCTTACCACACTGAGTTTGCCACCTTCTCCCCACAGGGTCCTGCTGGTAAAGATGGAGAAGCCGGAGCTCAGGGAGCCCCTGGCCCTGCTGTAAGTGTTCCTGTCAGGGAGGCCTGGGGAGCAGGAAAAGGGGGGACTCTGCCTCCCTTCCCCTTGGACTATTCATGATGACAGCCTCTTCTCTGTGACAGGGTCCTGCTGGTGAGAGAGGTGAACAAGGCCCTGCTGGCTCCCCTGGATTCCAGGTAAGGGCTGGTGACAGGTTTGTAGGGGAGCGCAGAATGTTTCTTTGTTAACTCTCACAGATTCTAAACCCTTCTCCCCCCACCCCATCTCCACCCTATAGGGTCTCCCCGGCCCTGCTGGTCCTCCTGGTGAAGCAGGCAAGCCCGGTGAACAGGTAAGGGGTAGCAGCTGGCCAGAGGGCAGGAGCAGGCAGGAAATAAAAAAGAGATAGACCACCCACTGCCCCTAGCTGAGCGGGAAACCAGCAGCTAGAAGGATAGAGGCTAGACACAGGGGAGGACTGTGGTTACACGAAGAATGAGGGAGCTGCATATGATTTGAAAGTGGTTGTGTGGCTTCTAGGCAAGGTGACTTCTCTAGACACATCCTGGAATAACTCTGGCTTTACCTCAAGCCTTCCTATTGTAAGGAGAAATTCCAAATCTCAGCCAAGAATGCTTTCATCTCTAAACATGGCTCCCAAGGACCAGCTCCCAAGGAGAGGGGTGGAAGCTCTTTCTCAAGGGGAGTTTGGGCTCACTGTTGTTCCTCTTTCCCACCCTTAGGGTGTTCCTGGAGACCTTGGTGCCCCTGGACCCTCTGGAGCAAGAGTAAGTGGAGCCTCTCAGGCCACTTGCATTACAATGTCCCAAGCTTGGCCCTGTCGGAGCAGCCATCATGTGTCCTCTCCTTCCTTTGCAGGGCGAGAGAGGTTTCCCTGGCGAGCGTGGTGTACAAGGTCCCCCAGGTCCTGCTGGTCCCCGTGGAAACAATGGTGCTCCTGGCAATGATGGTGCCAAGGTGAGGGCATCGTCGAAAGCGTATGATGGCTATGACCCAAGCCATAGGGATGTGAAGGGTTGGGGGGACAAGACCAGAGTAGGTACCTACGAGACTTGAGGTCAGGTCCGTGAGTTTGTCCTTCTAGCTGGAACCTTGTTGGATCCACACATAGGAGATTCTAAGTGAGCTCAGGGGCCGGAGATTCTTGAGACTCCATGTCTCACTCATCTTCTTGTTCACCAAACAGGGTGATACTGGTGCCCCCGGAGCTCCCGGTAGCCAGGGCGCTCCTGGTCTTCAGGGAATGCCTGGTGAACGTGGTGCAGCTGGTCTTCCAGGTCCTAAGGGTGACAGAGTAAGTCAATCTTCCCCTGAGCCTTTGGAGGGTCTCGTCTATCTCCTTGCTTTGCTGGGTAATCTTATACCTGTGGCTCAGGCCCTTCTCTTGTGTTACCATGGTGATGAGAGTTGGGGCATCACCCTGACAGAGGCTTCTTTATTTATCACTCTGTAGAGCTCAGGGGCCTCTTAACCAAGGTCCCACCTGAATCCCCACATAGTGACCTTTTCCCCAGAAAGGATCTTGTGTCCTTGGCACCGGGTCTGAGAAATATCTGCAGAATGCTGTAGCTCACGCTGGAAGTCTGACTTTTCCCTATCTTTAGGGCGATGCTGGTCCCAAAGGTGCTGATGGTTCTCCTGGCAAAGATGGCGTCCGTGGTCTGACTGGTCCCATTGGTCCTCCTGGCCCTGCTGGTGCCCCTGGTGACAAGGTGAGTGGCTGCCTTGTCACCTTATTTCCTAACATACAGCTTTCTCAGCAAGCCCAGGTGGGGCTTTGCAGGGAAGGCAGGTCATGCCATATGAAGCTGGTGACTCAGGGAGTTCAAAGAACCAGAAGGGAGGGGAGATGCTATTGGTTCATCTTCTAAGAGAGTTTAGAGCGCTTGTCTCTCTCTCATAGGGAGAAACTGGTCCCAGCGGTCCTGCTGGTCCCACCGGAGCCCGTGGTGCCCCCGTAAGTACAGACGACCCCCTGATAAGATCTATGTTCAGCCCTTCTCTCCTACCTGCTTTCTGCTCACCCCCACCCCCACCCCTGACCGTCACCTCTGTCCCTTTGCTCCATCTGTTCCTCTCCTTTCCCAATATTGAGACATCTCTCCAAAGTCATCATCTTCTTCTTCTAGGGAGACCGTGGTGAGCCTGGCCCCCCTGGCCCTGCTGGTTTCGCTGGCCCCCCTGTGAGTACCAATACCTTCTTTACTTTCTGTCACCAGCTGAGACACGAGGCATGGGACCTTGGGTGGCTGAATGAGGACAGAAGTGTAACCCTGCGTCAGGGGAGAAGGGTGGGGAGGGATAGATTGTCTCCAAGCTTCTAGCTGGGGCCCCTCCTCCAGCCCAGAGGGCGGCTGCCGCCAGGCTGCCTTATCCACTGCTCCATTCTCCCTCTTATCCAGGGTGCTGATGGCCAACCTGGTGCTAAAGGTGAACCTGGTGAAACTGGTACTAAAGGCGACAGTGGTCCTCCTGGCCCCGCTGGACCTGCTGGACCTCCTGGCCCCATTGTGAGTGTTTCATCCTCTACAACCCAAGTTTCTGGTAGCCTTAGACTTGGGCCTAGCCTGGGTTTTATACCTTTACACTCTCTTACAGGGTAACGTTGGTGCTCCTGGACCCAAAGGTGCTCGTGGCTCTGCTGGTCCCCCTGTGAGTACCATCCACATCTCTGTGGAGTCTCCCCAAAGCCAGAGATTGAAGGAGATCGGGCCAGGTAAGCTTTACTGTTCACTTCTGACCACACTGTGTTCTCTCTGGCCAGGGTGCTACTGGTTTCCCTGGTGCTGCTGGCCGTGTTGGTCCCCCTGGCCCCTCTGTGAGTATCTGTGGTTTTGGATTGGGGTGAGGGGCAAGCACTGTCAGGACAGTGGGCTTGGCTGGGGCACGTAACTATGATGCTTTGGAAGCCTGGATTCTGACAGTCCCTCTTGTGCCCATATAGGGAAATGCTGGACCCCCTGGCCCTCCTGGTCCTGTTGGCAAAGAAGGAGGCAAAGGCCCCCGCGGTGAGACTGGTCCTGCAGGACGTCCTGGTGAAGTTGGTCCCCCAGGTCCCCCTGGCCCTGCTGGTGAGAAAGGAGCCCCTGGTGCTGATGGACCTGCTGTAAGTGCTAGCTCTGATCTTTGTTGTTCTGGAGTGTTCCAGAGTTGTTCATGTTCTCTGTGTCACTGTGAGCCCTTCTCACCCCTATCTGCCTCCCACAGGGCTCTCCTGGTACCCCTGGACCTCAGGGTATTGCTGGACAGCGTGGTGTGGTTGGTCTGCCCGGTCAGAGAGGAGAAAGAGGCTTCCCTGGTCTTCCTGGCCCCTCTGTGAGTGCTTTTTCATGTTGGAGTCTCCAAGACAAATCATCCCAGGACTTGGAAGGGGCAGGGCAGCTGTGGGAGAGGCGAGGAGAGCAAATGATAGAAGTGGACTAATGGCTTGAGACCCCACATCTGGCCTCCAGGCTTACTCTCTCTCTTCTTCTTTAGGGTGAACCCGGAAAACAAGGTCCTTCTGGATCAAGTGGTGAACGTGGTCCCCCTGGCCCCATGGGTCCCCCTGGATTGGCTGGCCCCCCTGGTGAATCTGGACGTGAAGTAAGAAGCCTTCATCCCCTAGCCAGTGACTGTGCGGGGCCACTAGGACTGTGTCTGACCTCTTTCCTGGGGTGGTCACTCACTTCTCCCCACTCCCTCTACAGGGATCCCCTGGTGCTGAAGGCTCCCCTGGAAGAGATGGCTCTCCTGGCCCTAAGGTAAGCTATCAGGCCCCACACAGGGCTGGATTCTGGTTTGCCCTGGCCCCTGCCCAGCCTGGGTACTCCATCTGAGACTGACCCTGTGACTTGTGCCCTCTGCTCCCAGGGTGACCGTGGTGAGACTGGCCCTGCTGGCCCTCCTGGTGCCCCTGGTGCTCCCGGTGCTCCTGGCCCTGTTGGCCCTGCTGGCAAGAGTGGTGACCGCGGTGAGACTGTAAGTAGCTGGGCCTCTGCTTCAGGCAATGCCCAAAGGCGGGGGAATGGATGAATGACTTCATCCAGCTGCGGGAAAAGTGGGAGTCTTGGGATTTGTCTGGGTCCTTGGCCTCCCTGGAGAAACTGAGCCATAACTTGGCCTTGAGGCCCATCTCACCCCAGGCATGGGGCTTGCCCCAGCGTATCACATGAAGCCTGGCTCTGGGGAGGCTTAACCGGGAGTCAGGAGAGGTGGCCATAGCACGAGAGATGTAGGCTAGGAATCTGACCAAGAGGAGGCTCATCCTGCAGCCCCCAGGCGTGGCCCCCCTAGTCAGGATCTGACATACTGTTTTCTCCCCAGGGTCCTGCTGGTCCTGCTGGTCCCATTGGCCCTGCTGGTGCCCGTGGCCCTGCTGTAAGTGTCCCATGGCAACCTCACATCCTGTGAACACTGGCCTAGATGTGAACAGTGTCCCACTCAACACCAGTAGAACTTCACCCAACAGCCTGTCTCCTGCTCTCTTTTAGGGACCCCAAGGTCCCCGTGGTGACAAGGGTGAGGCAGGCGAACAAGGTGACAGAGGCATAAAAGGTCACCGTGGCTTCTCTGGTCTCCAGGGTCCTCCTGGCTCTCCTGTGAGTATACCCAGTTTCCCGGACTCTGACCCCTCCCACCAGCTCCCCATGCTTGCTGCATAGTGGGAGGAGGAGCTCTTGCTTGTTTCTACTCTAGAGAGACAGTCTGATTCCTTCCTAGTGGGGGAGAAATGCCCAGAAGATTTCTAGGCATTTCTAACCAAGAGAGAGGTACCCAGACAGGGATTGTGGAAGTGGTCTTAGCATCTGGACAACCTGGAGCTAGAGTTCTAGAATGAGGGGGCATGTTACCCCCCACTGCCCCTGAACTGCCTTTCTCTGTTCTTTAGGGTTCTCCTGGTGAACAAGGTCCCTCTGGAGCTTCTGGTCCTGCAGGTCCCCGGGTAAGTTGCACCTTCCATTACTTCTTCTTGGGTCCTCCATCTCAGTTACCGTGAGGACCCCTGGCTACCTTCAGGCATCCCTCTGTTCTCCAGAGAAGAGTTCAGAGGCTGAACAGGGTGGGGAGAAAAAGACCCTTGGTCTTATACAGCCTTTGGCCTCCTGATCCTGGCTCTTTCCAGGACACCCATAGTAACTAGTTGAGAACACCCTTTAAGGCAGAAGTGGGGACCAGACAGAGTCAGCAGTAGGGAGGGTGGGGCTGCCTTGGGATTCTGACCAACTTCCTCCGACCATCTCAACCACTAGGGTCCCCCTGGCTCTGCTGGTGCTCCTGGTAAAGATGGACTCAACGGTCTCCCTGGCCCCATTGGTCCCCCTGGTCCTCGAGGTCGCACCGGTGATAGCGGTCCTGCTGTATGTAGCCCCACATCCTCTGCCTCATGACTCTCCATCCCCTAGGAGACTTGAACACCAGGAAACCTTGGCCTCCTCTCTTTATACAGGGTCCTCCCGGCCCTCCTGGACCCCCTGGCCCTCCTGGTCCTCCCAGTGGCGGTTACGACTTCAGCTTCCTGCCTCAGCCACCTCAAGAGAAGGCTCATGATGGTGGCCGCTACTACCGGGCTGATGATGCCAACGTGGTCCGTGACCGTGACCTTGAGGTGGATACCACCCTCAAGAGCCTGAGCCAGCAAATCGAGAACATCCGAAGCCCCGAAGGCAGCCGCAAGAACCCCGCCCGCACGTGCCGTGACCTCAAGATGTGCCACTCTGACTGGAAGAGCGGTAAGAACTAACCCCAGCTGCCTCCCCTCCCCCACCCTCTTTCTCCCACCATGCCGCGTCCCCCATGCATCCCACTTTCCACATGGTGCTGGCTGCCTACTTCTCCTGACTCTACATTGCCCTGTCCTCTTCAGGAGAGTACTGGATTGACCCTAACCAAGGCTGCAACCTGGATGCCATCAAGGTCTTCTGCAACATGGAGACAGGCCAGACCTGTGTGTTCCCCACTCAGCCCTCTGTGCCCCAGAAGAACTGGTACATCAGCACAAACCCCAAGGAAAAGAAGCATGTCTGGTTCGGCGAGAGCATGACTGATGGATTCCAGGTACAGAAGCTGAACCCTAGAGCCACTTTGCAGGAAATGGTCTAGCCTCCTTCTTAGAAGGCAGAGGAAGTCCTGGAGTAGATTTAATATTGGCTTAGTGGAAGGGCAGAGTTGGTCTAGGAGACAGGAGTCCTGGGTCCCTTAGGTGCCCATGGACAAGTGATGCCCTACTTTTTAACTTGAGATGAAATTTCTTAGCAGATTTTGGGCAGGAAGGCCAGGGACTAGAAATTCCATGTGGTCACCCACTGCCTACTTTCTCTGGCCCACGCAGTTCGAGTATGGAAGCGAGGGCTCCGATCCTGCTGACGTTGCCATCCAGCTGACCTTCCTGCGCCTGATGTCCACCGAGGCCTCCCAGAACATCACCTACCACTGCAAGAACAGCGTGGCCTACATGGATCAACAGACCGGCAATCTCAAGAAGTCCCTGCTCCTCCAGGGTTCCAACGAGATCGAGCTCCGGGGCGAGGGCAACAGCCGCTTCACCTACAGCACCCTTGTCGACGGCTGCACGGTGAGTCCCCCGGACAGGGCCAGCCCACCTCTTTGGGCTTCTGCTTTAGCCTTTTGGCAGATCAGAGTGACCCTCACTCCGTCACTGCCCTGGGTAATGACACCCTCCCACTGTTTTCATCCGCTCCAGAGTCATACCGGAAGTTGGGGCAAGACAGTCATCGAATACAAAACCACCAAGACCTCCCGCCTGCCCATCATCGATGTGGCTCCCTTGGACATTGGTGCCCCAGACCAGGAATTCGGATTAGACATTGGCCCTGCCTGCTTCGTGTAAACTCCCTCCACCCCAATCTGGTTCCCTCCCACCCAGTCCACTTTTCCCCAACCCTGGAAACAGATGAACAACCCAAACTGAATTTCCCCAAAAGCCAAAAAATGGGAGACAATTTCACATGGACTTTGGAAAACATTTTTTTCCTTTGCATTCATCTCTCAAACTTAGTTTTTATCTTTGACCAACTGAACTTGACCAAAAACCAAAAGTGCATTCAACCTTACCAAAAAGGAAAAAAAAAAAAGAATAAATAAATAACTTTTTAAAAAAGGAAGCTTGGTCCACTTGCTTGAAGACCTATGTGGGTATAAGTCCCTTTCTGCCCGCTGGGCTTATGATACCCCAAATGCTGCCTTTTCTGCTCCTTTCTCCACCCCTCTTGGGGCCTCTCCTCCATTGCTCCCAAATTTAAGTCTCCCCCCAAAGACACAGGAAATAACGCATTGTCTGCCCAGCAACCAAAGGCAATGCTGAAACATCCCATCGGCCCCTTTACCCCCAGCCTACTTCCCCACCCAGCACCTCCAAATCCTGCCAGAACATGGGGTTCTTGGACTTTTGAAGGAGCCTAACCATCTGGCATCTCCATGGCCTCTGCAACACACCCCAGCCGTGGTGAGAGAGCCACCTGCCCCTCCGGGGGGTTTGGAGCCAGGCAGGGTCACAGCAGACTGGAAACATCGGACACGTGTGTGCAGGCTGGGTGGGAGAGACTGTTCTGTTCCTTGTGTAATTGTGTTGCTAAAAGACTACCTCGTTCTTGTCTTTGTGTGTCACCGGGGCAACTGTGTGGGGGCGGGGATGGGGGTAGGGTGGCAGCGCACCCAGTTTGGTATCAAAGGTGCTACATCTCTGTGAAGGGGTGGGGTGGGAAGGAATCTCTGGTGCTATAGAAGTTGAGATGCTCCCTAGGCCAGCAAATGTTCCTTTTGTTCAAAGTCTTTATTTTTATTCTTTTTTTTTTTTTTAATGGATAGGGACTTGTGTGAATTTTCTTTTTCCTGACAGGTGCTATGTAACATGGGAGGAGAGAGTGTCAGCCCCAGCTACTCTCTCTCTCTCTCTCTCTGCCCTCTTTCCACTCTTCCAGTTCCTGGGCCTATCGCAATCTGACCTCTCTCTCTCTCTCTTCTGAAATTCTCCCCCCTCGCGGCTGCACCCTACCCTCAGCCTCTCTCACCTAGTCTGTTCTGCATCCGGGTTTCAAAGCACAAAGCAGTTTTTACCCCTGGGGTGGGAGGAAACAAGAGACTCTGTACCTATTTTGTATGTGTATAATAATTTGAGATGTTTTTAATTATTTTGATTGCTGGAATAAAGCATGTGGAAATGACCCAACACATGTGCAGTGGCCTCCGAATTTCCTTCCTGGGACTTGGGGCGGGGAGGACCCAGGGAGAGCGCTCTGGTGGGCTTGCCTTTATTTCCACCCTCTCTCTGCCCCCATTTCTCATCCAAATGCTGCCACCTTCTTCTTGCCTTTCCTATGCCTTAGTGCTCCCCCCTTTCCTTTTTCTCTTTTAGTTCTCCTTACACCACAATTCCATCCAGGGTGCACAGGTCACGGGCATACCCACACGCACCTTAACTCCTAGTTCACCCATTCCTCAGGCCCACTTCTCCATGCTGCAGGCTTGAGACCTGGGGAAGGGTTGTCCATGGGAGGCTCATGGGTTCTCAAAGGAATCCAAGGGGAGGGGACAGGGACTGAGTAGTGAGGCTTAGGAGCTTCTTTACTAGGTTTCTCTGTGGTCAAACATGGGGGGATATCTGGTCTCTACCTACTTCTCACCCAAAGAAACAAGCAACCCTGTATAGAAGGGGCCTGCTGAGCCTGGAGCGTCAGAGGGAAAGAATGTTCCAGGCTCATTCCTGCTCTCACCAGAGGGAGGTGGCCCTGCCCTCAAGGGGCTCAGGGGCTCTCCTGGGGCTCTTAGAGAGTTGTGGTTAAGGAAAGGGCAGGACCCCACACCATGGAGGTGCAAGGGTCCCGGGGAGCCTTCGTGGCCAGAATGCATGCTGGCTCACCGTGGGTGGCCTGTGAGCCATCCCACTCCTCTTCTGTGCACTTCTGCCCTTTTTCTTTATCTCCACCAGCTTGCTTCTTCTTCCTCCTCCTCCCTCCCTTCCTTTGCCTTTCCCCTCTGCCAACCTGAGAACCGGAGGCCCCAGAACGATGGTGACTGGTTGCTCCCCTCACCTCAGGAAGGAGGAACAGAGGTATAGTGGGAGGACTGAGAATCCAGAAGGCAGACGCCTGGGGTGAACCAGAAACTCAAGGTGAGGACACAGATGACAGCTGCCCCCACCCCACTTCACCCAGGGAATCAGGTCCCAAATTTGAAAAGGAGAAGCTCCTTTTCAGCCTCTCTTCCTTGTGCTACCAGAGAGATGGACTGACTAGTCTACAGAGGCCATCCACTGGGCATATTAATACTGTCACTGAGTATTCATGACTATTAATTATGACTTTTAATAATTCATTATTTGCAGTTTATATGAGGACAATTCAAAAAGGGGATTTTTCTAGATAAAAAAGAAGTTAGGGTCAAATCTCAGGTTGTCAAAAAAAAAGAAGTTAGGGAATATAAATGAAGGTTTACTCATATACTAATTATCCAAAATTAGATTTACTGATAGATCCATTGATTGGTGATGCCTGTCTTCCCAGAAAACCCCTGTGTCTCAGGTCTTGGAACTCTTCCTGGCTAGTCCCTATCTCCTTCTAACCCCATGAGGCTCCATCATTCTGAACTCAGCACCCGAGCCCTACCTGGCTACTACTATTCAATTGTCTAAGCTTACTGTGTCCCCCATGGCCCACATCTGTCATATCAGTCAAAAGAGATGACTGCAATTTCTACATATGTACCCCACTTCTCATTTGATTTCCCTTCCTATTTCTGGCATAATATCCATAATGCCCCTTCTCCTCCACTCATCCCCCAATGTCAGATTCAAATACTTCCTCTCCCCTCTTCTCTACCAAGCAAGGCTGACCACAGCCCTCTGAGGTCCCACGCTGTCAGTCCTGTACCCAGACATTATTGTCATGCCCCTGTGGTCCTACTGTACTATATTCTTCCCAGTGCGGAGGCCAGGTGATGCTGTGCAGGGCTGGGCACAGTCTCCAGAGGTACCAGGGAGAGACAAGATGGCGAGATAGAGGTCCTCCCATAGGTGTGAGTACAGAGCTGGGGAAAAGTGTGCGTGAGTGTGAAAGCAAGAACAAACTAGCCATGTAGGGGAGCAAATGGCAGCTTCCTGACATGACAGATAGAGTGGCTCGTGAGATGAAGGAACTTAATTCTTACTTTTACTACTGCAACGGCTTTTAATAACCACAAACAGGCTAATGGCAGCAGAGCTCCAGACAAAGGAGTAACTCATGCCTTTCACCATGCATATGCAAATCTACATGTGATTCTACATGCACACACATGTACATATGTGTGTATGTACATGAGCAAATCACTTTGTGTCAGACCTTGTGTGCAGCACCCCACTGTGGCTGTCACGTGGTGTGGACTGGTTTGCCGTTTCCATGTCGTGCACAGAACAGGAGGGCAGGGGGACAAAGAGATCTTTGTATCACACGCCCAGCCCAAGCCCTCCTTTCCGCTGACATCATAGCTGCCTTAAATACAGATGCCAGACCCTGTTCCCAAGACCCTCACTGTCCCCTGTGTGGTGACACAGCACCTGCTCCCTACTCGGCTCTACCACATTCACCTTTGTTTTTATGGGGATGATGAGTCTCCGGGGGCTGATATTTTAGACAAATCCAAGTGGAAAAATCTAGGCGGAGAAAAGGCTCCGTTTTGAGTTTTCACTTTCGCTGCTGTTTTGGAATCCTGGTCTCTTTGGGGAGGGACCTGAGCCTGGACGTCTCCTGGGAGGATTTGCTGTAACCTAAAAATGGTGGGTTTGTCTTCCTTGCTTCAGCCTCTTAATCCTGGTTCTAGCTGTTTCCAAGACTTGCACAGACAGAGCTGCGTGGGGACGAAGGGGAACAACTGAGGGCTTCTAGCTGGAGCTCGGAGGTCTCAGTGTGAGGGAGAGGAGAGGAGTGTGTGGCACAGGCGTGAGCATCCAAGTGCAAGCAGGAGAATGGGGAGGCACCCTTAAAACCCCAGGGAGGCCGGGGTGATGACATAAAGGAGTAAATGCGAGCCTCTGAGTGTTCCCATGCAGTGGGGCCTGAGAGGGTGAGAATGCATCTCTTTCTGTGCCCACTTACCTGGAACCAAAGGCATCTATGCCCTCAGGACCCCCCTACTTGTTGTAGAAGGTAGGACATATGTGTCTTAAAAGTGGTGAAGGGTGATGAATTGGGGGTGAGCAGGGAGACATTTGGGAAAACTCAGGAAGGTCTGGGTATGGAAAAAGACAAATATCCCAAAGTCCCAGTGCCGGTGGGACTTCTCAGGAGCTGGCAAGAGGCTGCGTTCCCTCCTTGAGTGTCTGCTCCAAACTGAGCTGGTACATTTGCATGGAGGAGGTGGGGACCTGGGAAGAGGACAGTCTTTCTGCGAGGGTGATTGATCCTTGTGCACATGGAGATTTCAACTCTTTGCAGAGAATGTGCAAAGTCAGGCAGGGAGGGAAGTGAGTTGGTACCCAAGGGAGCTGGACCACGTGTGATTCTCCCTGCCTAAGATGATGGGAGGACTCGGAAAGGAGGGCAACTGAAGATGGAAGTCAGAGAAAAGGAAGATGCGAGGTGTGGGAGGGACTGAAACTATCTCAGAGGCTACATTCTCAAGTTGCTGTGCAGCAAACTTCCATCTTGAGGGCTGTGGGATTCTAGCAGTCAGTGAGGAGCAAGAGCAAAGAAAATCCATGAAACAATCATTACCCCCATGAAAATAGAACGTGGGGTGCGTTAGACGGCTCAGCAAGTGAAGGCTCTTGATGCAAAGCCTCACAACCTGAGTTGGATCCCCAGGACCATTATGATGGAAAGAGAGAATTTATTCTCACAAGTTTTCTTCCAACTTCCACACACATGCTGGGGATCCCGTACCCCACACACACCAAGTATGTGCGTGCGTGTGTGTGTGTGTGTGTGATGTTAAAAAGTAGATTGTGGGCCTCTCATATATTTTTTCATCTTCTAGCATCCATGTTTAAGGAATAGAGATGAACTGGAGGTGTACCTAGGCTGGCAGGGTGATTTCTAGCATATGCAATGCTCTGGGTTCAAACCCTAGTATCACACGAGAGGTGGAGACAGGATCAGAAGCTCAAAGTCATCTACCTCTGGGCAGTATATCTAGTTCAAAGCCTGGGTTACATGAGACCCCTGTGTCAAAAACAAAAAGCAAAAACAGGTAAAACTAGTTTCATATCTTATTTAACCTGATACAACCCCAAAACCCATTAAAGCCGTACGCATCTCAGTTTGAACTAGCCAGGTTTCTGGTGTCTGCATGCAACCAGCAACACCATGGCACCAAGGAGTGTAAACTTTATCATTCACCTCTATTCAGAAAAAACAAAACAAAACAAAATTTCCCGGGGCATTGGTGAAAGCAGTTCGGATCTGACAGGTCAGAAAGACCCACACACTCTGACTGGAGAGGCTGCTCATGATAGCGGCCTGTTCCTAGGAAGTACCACCATGCCTGTCCTCACAGGTTCTCACATCAGCCCTGAAATAGGAATGACTTCCCTTCTGAGCAACCTCACACTGATGCAGCAGCTATGGTGTGCCAGAGCCATGCTTAAACCCTGTCTGGGCCTAACTTCCTTACTCATCTTCTCCCACCTTCTGCTCTTCAACTGCACCATGCCCTCTTTCAAGGAAGAAGGGGGAGGGAGGAGGGGTTGGGGGGTAGCGGGAGGGGACCGGGAGAAGGGGAAGAAATGTAAAACTTTTATTTCTTTAATTATGTTTTTGAATGGAAAAAATAAAACAAAACAATGTAAACAAACAAACAAAAAAAAACCTGTCTGGGGAGGCATTGCCTCAGGGACTGAGGCCTGGTGTAGGCGGTGCCCTGTATTCCAGGGTCTGGACGAAGTGGTGAGAAAATGCCTGGGGAGTCAGGCCCAGTCAGTCCCCGTGTGCAGTCTGGATTTAGAGTGAAGGTGGAGGCCACTCATCAGGCCACAGAAGCAGGGCCATCAACAGGTCTAGCAGAGGGGTGGAGCTGAGCGTAGGGTGAAGTCACAGAAGTGGGAGGGGTTAGAGAGCTGCTACCTTTTGTCAGGGACTGCAGGAAGTGGTCCTGATTGCAGTATAGATGCTTACTCTTCCAGGAGAGGAGGCTGGTGCCCAGGGAGCAGAGTGGGTACTGAGTGTGTCTATGTCTTCCTACTCTGCTGTTGGGCAGCTGGGCGTTCACTTTTGTGTGTCCAGGCAGGGCTCGGTGTCTTCTGTAGTCACGCCATCCTCCTGGCTACTTGTCTGGGCCACTTCCTTTCAGGAAGGCAGCCAGGCAGGCTCCTGTGTGCTCTTTGGAACTGAGCTGGGAACTGAAGCTGCCAAGACCCCAAGGCAAGGCCAGGAAACTGAAGGAGGGAGGGAGGAGCTGACAGTCTCGCTCTCCCACCCTTGGCCAGCCCTGGAAGGCCAGACCGAGGTAGAGGGGAGTGCCAGAGGACCCCCACCTTAAAGGCACAGGGACCCAGGGGAAGCCAGTCCGAGCCATAGGGCCACTACACTGAGACACCATCTGAGCTAGAGCTGTGCCTCTCCATCAGCTGAAGGGCCTCCAGGAAAGAAGGAAACAGCCAGTGAGAAGCCAGAGGCATTTGTTTGTTCTGCAAGGAGCCATTTGATTAGAGATTACCCTTCCAGCCTTTATTCAAGGATACATATACTGCGCTACCACAGGCGCATGCACGCACACACACACATACATCACCAACCTCTGTCAATGCTTAAAAACTCAGTTCCTTAATTCGGCAGTCAATGGGTTTGGGGTGCCCAGAATGCAGTGGAGATGCAGAAGATAGTGGTAGAAACAGCCTTTTGCCCAAAGAAGAAATGCAACCTCCTTAAGAGCTCAGAGCAAGCTGGTCTGAAGGCAGTGAGTTATCATAGCTGACTGTTCACGTCAGTTATGATTTGAATCCTGTTCTCCACTCCCCCTTCCCCTTCTCATTAATGCTGTTAAAAAAAGAAAAGAGCTCGGAGCAGGGACTGGAGAGATGGCTCAGCAGTGGCTGATCTTCTAGAGGACCAGGGTTTGGTTCCAGGCACCCTCACGGCATCTTCCAACCATCTGTAACTTCAGTCCTAGGAAATCTGATACCTCTTTTGGATTCTGAAGGACATATATACAGACAAAACACCCATACACATAAATATAAATAATAAATAAAAGAACTCTGAGCAAACACACAACAGTGTCCCTCAGGTATTCCTTCCAAACAGCCTTGCCTGGCATCTTTGTGCAAGGTCCATGCTAGGGCTAACAGGGTAGGGGTGGGGTGGGGTGTGGGGAGCTATTAGAGGGTGGGCAGAATCCTGAATCTAGTACTAGAGGAAACTTGATGTTTTGGTTGTGAGCCTAGCCTTTAACAGCTGGGCCATCTCTCCAGCCCAGAAGACCCATGAGCCCAGACAGCATCTCCTGTCAGAGAGCCAAAGGGGCTATGAAAGGACTCTAGAGGCCATGGGAGCAGAGGGAACAGGGAGGGTCTCTCTGAGGATATGTGTTAGAGCAGAGACCAAATGACTACCAGTGAAGGAGCTGTGAAAATAATGGGGAGTTTGAGGCCAGCCTGGTCTACACGGTTCCAGGACAGTTAAGGCTATGTAGAGCGACCCCTTCGAAAGAAAGAGGGGGGAAGCTGAGGGGCTGGAAGTTGGGTGTCAGACACTTGTATGCATTCTCTTAGAGCTGGGATAGGCTGGGCCACCTGTCCTTGTTCCTTTGCTGTCACTCTCTACCAGGCCGCCTTCCAGGCTTGGTCTCAGCCTGTCCTCCCACTAAAGTGGTAACACAAGAGCCTCTGTCACAATGCAGATGGCAGAGAGCACAGCAGTGCTGACCCACTCCAGCTGTAGCGACCTGAGAAAACAATCCCAGGCCTCTGCAGCCAGCTAAACACTCCAGAACTCGTGGAGAAGCCACTGGCAACACTCAGCTCAGGGAACATTCTAGAATGGCAGACCTCTGGGGCCTAGGATGGTCAGTCAGTAACACCTCTCCACAGCTCCATATACTAAGATCAGCTTCTCCCCAAACACAGTGTGCACACTGAAGTTCTGCAGGGAACTGTGACAAGTGTCCCCAAACACAGTGTGCACACCAAAGGTCCTGCAGGGGACTGTGGCAGGTGTCAACCAGATCTCTAGGTAAAGACCTAGATCTCTTATTTCTCAAACTCAACTCCAGAGAAGGCAGTATATGGGCAGACAGGGCACTGGGCAAGTCACTTACTCTCCACAGACTTTAGCATCCTGATCTAGAAAGTGGGGCTTTCCAGCCAAACCTCATGATCAGATCCACTGAATTTGAGAACAGCAAAACTGAAAGGGTCCAAAGGGCAGGTTGGCAGCCTCTGGGGATTCTCAGAAGAAGGGGACACAGCGCAGTGACAACTACTGAGAGCGTCGCACCAGAAGCAATAGATGAACAGAGCAGTAGGTATTTATTCTTGGGTGCTGACCCCAAGCATCCTCTCCCCTCCCTACCCCATCCATCTGCTTGTCTGGGGTGGGAGGTCCAAGAAGGAGAGGAGCTGGAATCAGTGGTGGGTACGGTCACAGGTCAGCAGCTCTGAGTGGTGCAGCTGGAACCGGAACTAAAAGGGCATGAGGAGGAGAGAGGAGAGAGTTGAGGGTACCGAACTCCTGCCTTCCTTATCCTGACCCTCTGGTCCTGTGTGCTTGGCAGTTGCTGGGCACAATGGCAGTTCTGCTGAGTACCCTGCTCGTGGGGGTGGGCAAGTCAGTGTGATCCCCGTATCTCACTACGTGCCCGTGCCTTGAGACAGAGGCTCCCCGATTTCTTGGTTAGAGGATGGCACTGCCCAGCCAGACCCACCTGACAGGGCTCTCAGTGCTGGTCCAGGATGAGGGGCACCTGTGCGCTGTCCACTCGAGGAGGCAACCGCTCTCCCGTGCGTACATTGAACATGGGCAAGGTGGAAAGCGGCCGGGGCACCTCCCGGCTGGCTGCCATCTGCCGAAGCTCCTCTGTATTCCCATGGATGGTGCAATGGTGAACCATCTGGATGCTGCAGACACAAGCAGAAGATCATCAGCTCTGGAAACTGGCCTCTAGGGTCTAGCCTGGGACTGCCTTGGAGTCACCCTGTACCCTGAAGTTGCTGGGAGACTCAAACACATGATGTAAGTGTAGGGGAAAATGGGGGATTCATGGTGCCTGCTTGTGCAGTGATTGTGACAAGGGTCTGGGTGCAGACAGCCTGGATATAAAGCTCTGTGTTCTTGGCTTTAACCCTTTCATGCCTCCACTTCCTCCAGCTGTAAAATGGAGATAATAATAAGTATCCTCCTAGACTGTTATGTGAAGTAAGAAAAATACAGCTGGGTGTTTGGAATAGTAGCCAGCATAGGTAACGCACAAGATGCCAAGGCAGAGCAGATACCCACATGGAGTGTATTATTTGCAGAAGCTAGTATTGGCCGGACTTATAAACCTAGTGTCCTGCTTTGTTTGTTTTAAGACTTAGGTATCCCGGGTATATTGAGGGTGTCCTTGAACCCCTGATCTTCCTGTTTCCACCTCCCAACTGCTAGGGTCACAGCCATGTGCCGCCACACTCAGTTTGTGTGGTACTGAGGATCAAACCGAGAGTTTTGCACATATGAGACAAGTACGCTCCCAACTGACTGCATCCCACCTGTGTGATGTTTTCATATTCCGATGGCCCTCTCGGTTCCTTCTAGTATTCGGCAACCCCCCTCAGCATCAACTCCAAACATCTCTCCCCAC
This sequence comes from Ondatra zibethicus, assembly GCA_004026605.1. NCBI lineage: Eukaryota > Metazoa > Chordata > Mammalia > Rodentia > Cricetidae > Ondatra > Ondatra zibethicus. The sequence goes on along the minus strand of PVIU01007239.1, from coordinate 15,835 downwards.
TTCCTTCTGTCCTTAGTTAGTCTTCCATCCCACACAGTCTTTAACCTCCTATCATCTCCCAGCTCCCAGCTCTTGAGCCTTCTGGGAATACCTTCTGTGGCCCACCAAGCTCTGGATCTCATTATTTATCTGGGCTCCTTGAACCTGGTCTCTGTCCCTTTATACCTGACCTCCCCCTCCCGGCTCCCTATCCCACTCCATGCTTGCCTCTCTGTCTGTTTCAGACCAGAGCTCCTTTGAGCTGTTCCTAGCTCCACCCTCAGCAACTTGGAAACCCCTACCGCATCAGAAGGCCTTTCCTGAACTCCAGCTTCAAGTCTGGCTTTAATCACATGTGACAGTCCTAGGTCCTTGCTTTCTGTGGTCCAGGAGCAAGCCACAGCGAGTCTGAGCAGCAGGCTGGCATGCAAGCAAAGCGGCAGGACTTGCCTTGGTTTCTTTCACTGGGGCTTCTACTACTTCCTGCTTTGTGGCATTTGGCAAATTGCTAAACCCCTCTGTGGTATTAATATAGGAAGCTTTATTTTACTGTAGCCAGCCCAGCGGAAGGCTGCCTAGCCTCTAGGGGAGTTGTTCTCAAGCCTCCTTTACATGAATCCACCTTATTTGTTGGCTTAGTTTGGCAACATTTTCCTAAATTCCTCATCACCAAGTCAGAGCAGAGACTTTGCTTTGTAGACAATGAAGTTTTCCGCTAGGGCTGAGGCTGAGACAGGAGGTCTGTGAGTTTGAGGCCAGCTTGGGCTGCCCAATGAAGCCATCTCAAAAACAGTTAAAAAAAAAAAAAAAGAATTGGATTTTCTTAGGGAAACTGAGGCTCCAGGCAGTCAGAAGAATGCATGTGTCTTCCCTTGTTATTCGGTTACTGATAAGGTAGGGGGAGGGTCCCTGCCAGGAGTCCAAGTCCCGGTCAGTGGACAGCAGCTGCAGTTAAGAACCCTGAGGATGAGAGCACTGAAGGACAGGTGGCCTCCTGGAGAAGCAGTGGCAACTCCCCTTGGAGTAGAGCTGAGGGTCCACTGGCCAGCAGAAGAAGCGAGGTCGCTGTCTAAGGCCAGGCAGAGTTATTTAAGCTCATAAATGTGGAATCTAACAAACCGAGTTGTCAGAAATACAGCTTTCCATCCCTTGGGGAGGAGAGCCCGAGGGGGGATGAGAGCAAGAAGTGTGAGGAAGAGGGGCCAGGGAGGCAGGTGTGTCAGCCAGGCCAGGAAAGGCCCCTCCTACACCCAGCCCCACATCTGGGCCTCATCGCTCTGGCAATGCATGGGTGGGAAAATCTCCCCAAGAAGAGCAGACAGCAAACCCAGTGGAGCCGTCCCAAGGGGCTTCGTGTAAGTACTCAGGCAGACGGGAGAGCAGGCAACACTGCTACATACAAACACACGCCCACAGACACATGTGGTCATACAACACCAACAGACATTCTGCCCCCAGCGCGCCAGTCACACAGGGCGACGCCACTGGGGTGTGGAGAACGTCGTGACCGGTTAGATCTGATACAGGTGACAGCCAGGCCCTACTGGGTCACTACTGGTGGCCCACATTGTCATATGTGGCGGCAGACATTGTCATAAGTATCTAGTAGAACTAAGTCAACACAAAACTCAGGCCAGCAAAGGCCGCTCGAACACAGGGCGAAAGTATTGGTTACAGTCAAGAGGGAAGCAGGCCTCATCAGCGCTACCACCTGAACCAGGAAGGCCAGTGGTGGCGCACGCCTTCCATCCCAACACCTGGGAGGCAGCCAGGCTGTGGTGGCGCACGCCTTCCACCCCAACACCGGGAGGCAGAGGGGACCCCTGTGTGAGTTCGAAGCTAGACTGGTCTACATAGCGAGTTCCAGGACAGCCAGAGAGATCCTGTCTCAAGAAACAAAACCCAAACCCTTTGTTTTTTCTTTTTGGTTTTGAGACAGGCTTCCATGGAACCCAGAATGGCCTCCAATGGAAGCTAGATGGGAGATCCTCCTTGCCTCTGCCTCTACAGTGCTGGGATTACAGGCATGGGCCATCAGGCCCAGTCTAAGAGAGCATTTTAACAGTTTCATATGGAAAATTTACATAAGCCAAGGAACTGCATTTTACTCTGAGAACTATATTCTCTTTTAAATATAGTATAGTTATAATTCTTTTTTTAAATTTTTTTAATGTTTTCTTTATTATTTATTGTGTATACAGTATTCTGCCTGCATGTACACCTGCAGGCCAGAAGAGGGCACCAGATCTCATTACAGATGGTTGTGAGCCACCATGTGGTTGCTGGGAATTGAACTCAGGACCTTCGAAAGATCAGTCAGTGATCTTAACCTCTGAGCCATCTCTCCAGCCCCTATAATTCTTATGTTTAAAATGTATTAGAAGAGTTCAGTTGGTAAATGTTTGCCCAGCACACATAAAGCCCTGGGTTTAATCCCAGCACCACGTAAACTGTGCATGGCAGCACAGTAATTTCTAGCTCCCAGGAAGGTGAAGGCAGTACAACCAGAAGTTCAAGGTTATTTTCAGCTGTATATTGAGGCCAGCATTCTACCTCGATAAAAAAAAATTTTATCCAGGCGTGGTGGCACACACAGCACTCCAGAAGCAGAGGCAGGTGGATCACTGTAACTTTGAGGCCAGCCAGGCATACAGAGTGAATTCCTACCCATCAAGGACTATAGAGTTTGACCCTGTTTCTGCTATCAGTGGTGGTGCACACCCGTAGTCACAGTACTTGGGAGGCAGAGGCAGGTGGATCACTGTGAACTCAAAACCAGGCTGGTCTATAGAGTCAACTCCGGGGACAACCAGGGCTATACAGAGAAACTCTATCTCAACCTGCCTCCCCAAAGTTGACCCTGTCTCAAAATAATATAAAATGTTAGTATTTTTCCCACTTAGAGACACAAAGTAGGGGCTGTTGGCAGTTAAAGGGTGGATTTAAAACTGAGTTGGGTTGAGGATATAATTCAGTGGTTAGATACTTGCCTAGTGTGTGTGAAACCGTGAATTCCATGTGTAGCACCGCTAAATAAATAAACAAACATGAGGATTCCATGTCCTGGAATCAGTTCAGAAATGTGCATATATGCCTGTGTGAACTCATCCAGCTAAAGCCTCCCTCTGGAGGGTATCTGGTACATCAGATGTCCCCACTATCTGATGCCTTTGATCCTCCTAAGAAGAGACAATGGGGCTACTATGACCCCCACAGGATTCTGCCCACCTCACAATGGCCCCCTGAGGTCACCACAGAAATAATTTCACCAGTCTCTGAGCCCACAGCACAAGTCTGCTGAGGCCAACCGTGGGTGATCATCCTCGGTCCTCCCTCTGGCCACCCAGAAGGTGTGGCCCAGACCCCTACAGGGGAGCCTCTGAGGGAAGCAGAAGTCAGAACACAGCTCACCACTACTGAGAGTAATCCGGTGGATACTTCCAGCTGCCACCCTGGAGGTCCTAGCATCCGGTGCCCTTCAGCCACCCCCGGAAGAGATACAGAGAGACACGTCGCTGGTGTCACCATCTGCAAACCCAAATGCTGCAGTGGCTGAAGACCAAGATGCCAGCACATCAGGGGACCCAAGCAAGAGTCCGACTGAGCCCCACACCAGCCCTCAAACCCCGCGAAAACCCAGCATGTCGAAGGTGATTCTGAGGGCTGTGTCTGACAAGGGGGTGCACAGCCGTGTGTCCCTTGCTGCCTTGAAGAAAGCTGTGACCACCACAGGCTACAATATGACCCACAACAGCTGGCGCTTCAAGCGTGCACTCCAGAATCTAGTGCAGAAAGGCATGCTCAAGCGGGTGACTGGCAAGGGTGCCTCAGGCTCTTTCCGCCTGGGCAAGAAGCAAGCCTTCAAGTCCAAGAGCAAGGCCAAGAGACGCCAGCGGAGGGAGCGGAGGCAGAAGCCTGGGCATCGCAGGTCTGGACCACGCCAGTCACTACTAGGCTCCAGAGCGAGCCGTAATCGGCTTTTCAAGGGAGTTCGTAGGGTGGCCAAAGGCCGCCACCACTAATAAGGCGGGTTAGGCGGGTCGCCAGGCTTGCCACACGCTCAGTAAAGTGGAAATAAAAGCCCAACTTATTTCACAACTGTCTTCTAGAATCTTTGGGGTTCAGAGGATAGGAAAATTAGGCCAGGGGCTGAGGGGCACAGAGTGGGGGAGGAGGCCATGGACAGGAGGAATCTGAGGCAGGATAAGATAGGCTTGGAAAGGTATGGTAGGATTTAAGTATCTGTTGCCATTAACTAGGCCAGTCACTTCCTCTTAACCCAGGGAGAATCAGAGGCCAGCCAGGTGTCTGGTTCACAGTGTGGAAGGAGGGAAGAAGGGAGAGAGAGGGAAAAGGAGGAAGATGATAAGGAAGAGGGAGGTTGGGGAGGAGAGGGAGGTTGGGGAGGAGAGGGAGATAGAGAACAGGGAAGAGAGAGAGGGAAGAATGAAAGGGACAGGAAGGAGAAAGGGAGCCAAGGAGGAGGAGAGAGGAAAAAGAATACACACTGGGAGCTTTTGGTCACTTCCCAAGTCCTTTCCTATGTACAGTGGCAGGTCCCCTTCCCCTATGCCACAATAGCCTCTTCTATGATCAGAACACACGAGGACAAGGTCAGGACATGGACTTAGCCTCCAGCCAGTTCAGGGCCAAGGCTCAGGGGGTCATTGCTGCTCATAGAGAGTGAAGGGTTCAATACAACAATCCAAGGGGGGGCTCCCCTATCCAGTCCCCCAGCTTTGCTTCTACTCACTCAGAGGTGGCCATGTCTCTCTTCAGCCTGTGGAAAGATGGAGGTTGAGGGGTTCAGTACCAGTCTGGCTTTACTCCATGGTGTCCCAAGAGCTCCCATGTAGGAATTCCATGTGTGTATATTCAGAATCCCTTCTAGTTCCAAGCCAGACAGGACTGGATCCCCCTCTACCTAGCAAAGGGGCCCCACATTCCTCATAGTTGAGAATCCCATTCCCTGAGAAGTATGGCTCCCCCAGTCCCAGAGTGGTCCCTTAGACGTACCAGCCCGTTGCCCTCTCTGGCCAGCACGCTCACCGTCCTTCACGCCGACAGCACATGACGTAAGCCAGCAGCAGGGTAAGCAGTAGAGCCACCAGCAAGGGCACCAAGAGGGTGACCAAGGCATCTGCCAGGAAGTCTCGGCCTGTGGCTTCAGTGGGTGGGCAGAAGAACGGGTCATGCTCCAGGATCCCGTCACCTGGAGTAGGCACTTCATCCAGGGGCTCTGGCACTGACTTGTCCACCTGTGTAGTAGAGGCCAGAGCTGACCCAGGAGTAGCTCAGTAGATGCAGAGACACTGTCCCACAGGAGATGTGGCAACTACCAACCTATCAACCCCATGTAACCACAGACCACCTTTCTGCCTGCCTCCCCTAGCCCATGTGACTACAGGATGAACACTGGATGAGGGGTCAGGGAAGCTACTTCTAGGAGAAGCAGGGAGGTGCAATGGTTAGTGCTGGTGCTAGGTTTGGACTGCTTGAGTTTGAACTCTGAGTCAGGCTAGTGCTTCACTGGGGTGAATTGCCTCAACATGGTTGCCTCGTTGAATTCAGAGTGATGATAGTGTGTTTATTCCTGCCCTGAATCATGGTGGTGAAACATGCTGGGGATCTGGTGCCCAGCACACAACCTTCAGTAGGCTGTCAAATACCAGCGCTACCACTCAGCTCTGCTGACGTCCCCTTGGGCTGGTTCCCAGGAGCAGAGTATACCAACAATTTCCAGCCAGGGTCCCTTGAAACATCACCAAGAGCCGCAATGAACCCCTTATTGCAGGCAGCCTTGTTTGGTGGTACTTCCTCCGGAAGCAGACAGAGCTGTCACATGGATGCCCTTGCTGGAGTTTGGACTTAGGAACTCTTGGGAGTTTTAGCTGTCTGTCCAGCTGAGCAGATCTGGGACTCAGAGCTGGAGAGTCCAGATGTGGACTGTAAGCTTTGTCGCCCTCTTGTGGCAAGAAACAGAACTTCGTGTGTGTGTGTGTGTGTGTGTGTGTGTGTGTGTGTGTGTGTGTGTGGTGTGTGCGTGCGTGAGTGCGTGTGTGTGTGTGTGTGTGTGTGTGTGTGTATGATAGAGACCACAGACTGATGTTGAGACCCAAACCGACCCTATCAGAGAAAAAATGCTGGGCTAAAGAAATAGATAAATAGGACTTGATGAGGATTGTACCCTAAACCCAAACCCTAGAACCAGGATCCCTCCTCACTAGAGATACATTGCACCAGTCAACACGGAAGTGGGGTGCCAAGGTGTCGTAGCAGGACAGTAATGGAGGCTGTCCCTGGGCACAACGGGCATAGCTGTCAGGTGATGCCACCATCTTCAGGCAGGTGGAGAAGGGCGTGGCAGAGCCCACCTTGATGTATACCCTGAGGTAGAAAGAAGCCATTGTCAGCATAGTGGGTAGAGCACCACTCTGCCAGGGAGAAGCAAAGGTGTCCTGACAGTAGGCAAGGACGAGTGTGGAACAGGGGTGTCCCGTGGGAGACACATCAGGGCCTGGTGGGAGAGGTCACAGCCTCCAAGACCTGAGACCAAGTCAGAGCACCCCACTCCTTATGTACCCCAGAAATGACTTTTAACAGATGGATCTCATATGTCCTCATGGGGCGCCAGAAAGTTCAGAGTTCAGGGTAATGAGGGTCTGAGCCCAAGAAGGAGATGGTGTGAAGGGAACGGGCACTGGCATGAAGCAAAGAGAGGAGATGACCACGACCAAGGTATGCCACAGCGATAATCCGGAAATCAGGGAGATGGGTATTTTTTGCCCACTCCCTCCCTAGTCAACCAGGAAGCCTTCCTGGATTGTTCCCTTACCCTTCCTTCCGGCCTTCAATGGGAAGAGGAACACGACCCCCACGGTCCAAGGCAGACGTGATGTTGAGCAACTGGAGCTCCCCTGGCTCCCAGAGTCCCCCCAAGGCGGTGAGGAAGCGGCTGGCAGGTGTGGAGGGCAGAACCTCTTCCACATCATGGCTGCGCACCAGGAACTCGGCTTGGTACGGCAACCTGGGACCTGAGGAGGCCAAGTCAATTGCACCCCACCTTGTGCTCAGTTCCCCAGGTGCTTCCTAAACCTTCAAGCTTTCCCACATTCCCCACACCACCTCCACTCCAACAGCCTATATACAACACAGGCCTTCCATTCCCTTCCCCCAACACTGCAGCCAATGACTGTCTCATGCGCTGCAGCCTGTGACAGGCAGCTCAGTTAGTTACACAGCTAAGGACAGACCTCAGTCCCCAGCTCCTTCCCTCGGGCCCTCTCCAAGATGCCTTGCTCCCCACTGCTTCCCAACACTTTTTTCCAGGTAAGGCTCTTCAAGACTGGCACCAGTAGAGAAACGGGATAGGAAGGGAGGTACCTTCGGGGTCCTGGATCAGCAGCAGCAGTCGCTGTCTAGTGGTATCAAAGCTGTCCCGGTTGTAGGCTGTGACCTGGGGGAATGGAAGGAGGGCTGAGGAGTGGGGCTAAGGGGACGCTGGCACAAATGGAACGTATGCAAATTATATGTAAATAAGCATGCATAAACACCCAGTCCCACTGGCAGGGCCAGCCCTAGAAGGCCCCAGTGGCCACCCCCCAGGATGTCTCTGTGCTGCCACCTCGATGACCTGGCGTCCACGATCTTCTGGAGTGGGAGTACCATAGAGGAAGCCAGGATTATAGGGACTGCGCTGTGTGTAGCGCAGCCACCGGGGCAGGTCTGGATGTCCCTGGAGGTGGGCCTGGTAGGTGAGTCGGACAGTAGGTGGCACCGCTGATGGGAGAAACAGGAGGGGATTGGGAACTGGAGACAGCACAGGAGATCTGGATTGGCACACTCCAGCCCATCTCTCACCAATGTGTTCTGGAAGGCGCAGGAAGGTGGCATGTTCCAAGGGATGCACAAAAACACGACCCACGAGTGGGTATAAGGTTGTCTGCTGGGCATTGGTGTCCGTCAACCCTGCCAGAAGACCTGTAGGGACCCCATAAGCCCCAAACACACAGCTTCAGTCATGGGTAGGGGGTGAGCTCCCTTCCCCACAGTGCTCCTGATGTGCTGAGAGCTCAGCGTTCCTGGCTGCCTCCGAGTGGTGGGCTGCAGGCTCTGCTTTGCTTCATAGGTTAGAGCATGACAAGCCCCAGACTTTTGTTAGCTTTGGATTCACGGAAGGGACCCCAGGCATCCTTCTACTCCATGGTTAAGTCCGCAGTGGAAGGGGACTAATGTTTGGCTGGGAAAGGGGTAAGCTTTGTGTGTTCAGGTTACTTGGGAAAGAACCCCATGCTGAATGTCTGGGAGGCTCAGCCTCAGAAGAAGGGTAGCCATTCTAAGGCCCCCAACTCCCAGAGAAGAACACAGAACATTGCCGGGTGGTGGTGGTGCACGCCTTTAATCCTAGCACTCGGGAGGCAGAGGCAGGCGGATCTCTGTGAGTTCGAGGCCAGCCTGGTCTACAAGAGCTAGTTCCAGGACAGGCTCCAAAAGCTACAGAGAAACCCTGTCTCGAAAAACCAAAAAAAAAAAAAAAAAAAAAAAAAAAAAAAAAAAAAAAGAGAGAGAGAGAGAGAGAGAACACAGAACAGGGCCTGCAATGTGGGCCAATAGGAGCCCTGTAAAGTGGACTTGCCCAGGCTGCCTCCGCCTTCCCTCTTAATGCCAAATTTAGCCTGGTCTGCCAGGAGTAACGTCCTAGTCAGCTCATTAAAGGGCCCACGACTCTCTTCCCTTGTCCTCTCATGCTCACTCAAGGCTCTAAGACACCTCTGCCCTCAAAATTTCCACTACCTATTATCCAGAGACCAGCTCCCAGCCCCTGAATCCTTGAGTGGCTTATCATTACCCACCCCCCAAAACCTCCAGGTCCTACTTCATCCACCCCAAACCCCTCTTCTGAGGATCCCCTACTCTTCTACCTCATAACCTCTAAATTCTACCCCTCATTCTCTCCCTCCCCCGGAGAAGATCCCCAACTTGCCTACAAGGAGAGGAATCCAAGTTAGTGCTGCTGCCATGGCCGCCCAGCCTAGCCAGCCCTTTGAGTGACAGAGACAGGGGCTGGAGCAGAAGAGGGAGGGACAGGGAGGGGGAGGAGGTGTGTCAGAGCAGCTGAGAACAGCCTTGCCCAGAGTGCCAACTCCTTCCATTCTCAGAGTGAGCAATGAATCTGGGGTAGACACTGTCCTCACACACAGTGTCCCCTAGTTGTTTCCCAGTGACCACAATGGACTTTATTTTGTGTGCGTCTCTTTTTTTTTAATATTATATATTTGGCCGGGTGGTGGTGGTGCACGCCTGTAATCCCAGCACTCAGGAGGCAGAGGCAGGCGGATCTCAGTGAGTGCGAGGCCAGCCTGGTCTACAAAGTGAGTTTCAGGACAGCCAAGGCTACACAGAGAAACTCTGTCTCAAAAAAAAACCAAAAAGAAAAAAAGAAAAACAATATTACGTATTTGATTATTATTCCGCACTTGTTTCTTTTTATTTTATTATCTTCTATGATCGTATGTTTCTCCTGCACATCTGTCTGTGCACCATCTGAATGCAGTGCCTCCCAGAGGCCAGAAGAGGGCATTGGACATCCGATACTCTGGACTGGAGTTACCGATGATGGTGAACTGCCTGCCATGTGGGTGCTGGGAATTAAACTCAGGATTTCAGGAAAAGCAGCCCGTGCTTTTAATTACTGAGCCATCTCCTCAGCCCCTCGACATGCTTTCTAAACCACCAATCTGGCTCATTGGGCCCTCCCTTGAATTTTTAAGGTTTATTTTGAATTTGTGTGTATGAGTGATTGTCTGCATGAGTGTTTATGAATGACATGCATGCCTGGTGCCATGGAGATCAGAAGAGGGGGCCAGATGCCCTGGACCTGAGTAATGCCAGCACGTGGGTGCTGGGAACTAAACCCAGGTCCTTTGCAAGAACAGCCAATGCTCTTAACCACTGAGCCTTTTTTCCAGATTGGCCCCCTTTGAAAAATCTCAATGACTCCCATTGCCCTTGAGTTCCCAGCTCACGCCCAGTTGATGACTTTCTGGCCCTTTCTCTATCTGGCCATTTTGTCTAGAACCCGATGCCCACCCCATATGTCCCCAGGCTCTGGCCCTCCCTCTGTTCTTGCCTAGCTTAGGATGTCTTCTTAATCTCCTGGCATCCATCCAAGCTCTTCCCACTGCCTGGTATTCCCTTCCTGCCTTGTCCCTTGGGCAGACTTTAACCAGACTGCACAACGTGTCCCCTCCTCCCTGAAGCCTTTTCCTGTCCCTCCTCTTCCTAAGCTGGCTGCTTATGGCTGAGTCTACGCATGCACGTGCGCAGATGCACACACACAGTCACACACATCTCTGTGTCAACTCAACCTCACAAGATCGGGGTGAGGAACAGGTGTTCTGGTCTCCTCATCTCACCACCGGACATGGGGTCTAGCAATTAGTTAATGTAGGGGGTTGGTTGACAACTTCCTTAACAGTTTCCCCAGGCCGAGCCCTAGACCAAGCATCTCCCATGTGAAGGCCTGGGTGGAAAGAAGCCAGATGGTGCCAGCCAGGTGGGGACAGGTAAGCAGAGGAGAGGCTCTCTGGCTCAGCTTGACAGTTCCTGCACACATGGTCTCAAGTCATTCTCCCTCTCTAGGCCTATGTCCATGACTATACACTGGCATGATTAGTGCTGGCCTCTGGGCACCACTGTGGAGAATCCACAAAAACACCAATGGCAGCATGTGTTCAGCCACCTGTACCACACAGAGATGAGACAATCCTGCCTGACTTGGGCTGGTGTGATGGTATGAAGGACAGCTGCTCTATTAGCATCTGTGTCAAAAGGCTCCCGTGCATCTGTGTGCACTAACCCATCCCATACCCACTGCAATGCCACGAGGCAGACGTTACTGTAGCCCCGTTACTGTAGCAGACATTACTGAGGCTTGTAGGTTTCTAACGTCCTCCAGAGCTATGCTGTGGCTGAGCGAATGCTCGGAAAGTGCGCAGCCCTGGGTCCAGCTCCCTCCTTGATGCACTTGATGGTGGGTACCACTGAGGAAGAAACAGCTCCCCCCCCGCCATGATCAGCATCCCATGTTCTTTGCATGCATGACTCCAAGCCTCCCGTGTTGCTTACCTTGCCTCACCATGAATGCCCAAGGATGTCTGGGACCTGTCTTGGGTCAGGCTTGCATTCAGGTGACTAGTGGGCAAGTTTTGTCCTTGTCCCATCTTTCTTCCCACCTGGCCACTCTGCTTGTCCCTGGAGAGTCACAAAGATTTCCAGAGTCAGCATCCAACTCGGGCTCACAGGCAGGAGTTTGTCCCTGGGTCACCTTGCCATCTCCTGCCTTTTCTGAGATAGAGGAGAGAGGAAAGGGGTTTGGAGGAAGGTACTGAGTGTGGGCAGGGCACAGAGCTGGCAGATGGCCCTGCCCTGCCCCTGCCTCCCGTGTGACACCCTCCCCAGATGCCTTATTGCTATTTTTGATGCCACTCGCTTACACCCTTAACTGTGTTAAGGCAGAGTGTTCTCCAGTGCTACCAGCTCACAACAACACAAGGCCCTCAGAGCCCAGCCTCCCCAACAGAAAAGCTACAGTCATTTCTCTTCTGCTCTTCCCCAAGAACACCCCAATTCAGGAGAGCCAGGGACTGTCCCAGGAATCCACCAGAGGCCCCCAAAGCTCCCAGGTCATGGCTGCTGAGTTAAAAACACCTTCAGCCTGTTGGGATCTAGAGACTGGAAAGGTGTTGCAGAGTCCTTAAGCTTTGTTTGAGAAATCTTTTTATTTTTAGGAAACCGGCGCTGAGTGTGGAGGCTCACTCCTTTAGTCCCAGCATGAAGGAGGCAAAGGCAGACAGACCTCTGTAAGTTCAAGGCCAGACAGCTACATAGTGAGACCCTGTCTCAAAGAAAAAAGGGAGGGCTGGAGAGATAGCTCAGGTTGGGAGCACTTGCTGTCCTTCCAGAGGATCTGGATTCAGTTCCCAGCACCCACACAGGAAGCTCACAATCACCTGTAACTCCAGTTCCAGGGGATCCTGCTAAGTGTGGCATACACTCACACCTATATATACGCTAAATTAAAATTTTTAATAATTTATTTTTATTTTGTGTACATCGGTGCTTTACCTGAATGTACATCTCTGTGAGGGTGTCAGATCTTGGAATTATAGACAGTTGTGAGATGCCATGTGGGTGCTAGGAACCGAACTGGACCCGCTGAATGAGCAGTCAGTGCTCCAAACCACCGAGCCATCTCTCCAGCCTGGAAAAAATATTTTTTGAACATGTACAAAATAATAAAATGGACCCTTATACATCTATTATCCAGCTCCAACGTTCTCATCTCCTGGCCAGTCTCTTCCTGTCTGTGTCTCCCAGGTCCCCTCTCCTATTTAATTTCATCTGTCAATATCTCAGTACATATTTTTTAAAGATAATGACGCTTTCTCTCTAAACACAATCACAAAGGACCACCAGTTATCAAATGTCCAGTGTTTGAATTTCCAGTCTCTCATAAATTTCATCTTTATTTATTCTATAAGACACTGACCTTAAACTCATGGGCTTAAGGGATTCCCCATCTCAGTTTCCCAAATACCCGGGACTATGGCTTCATACCTTGGTACTTGCCTCATCAGGTTTTGTTTTTGCTTGTCTTTTAGACACAGTCTCACTCTGAAGCTCTGGCTGGTCTAGAAGTCATGACTCTCCTGCCTCAGTCTCCGAATGGGATTACAGGCAGTGTATCACAACACCCATACATATTTTAGTTCTTTTTTTAAAACCAAAGTATTTGTTTGCATTAGGATCTAAATAGGTGGATACACTTTAACTGGTTGGTAGACTTAAATATTTCTGCATTTTTATAGGCTTTCCATCATCTCTTCCTCTTTTCCTTCTTTGCATCCCTCCGTGCTTCCCTCCCTCCCTCCCTCCATCCCTCCTTTCTCTTGCCCTCTCTCCTATGAAGAAGTCAAATCAATTCTGCAATTGCTCACACCCTTGATTTGCTGAGAGCATCTTCCTACCATGTCCCTCCCACCTTCGCACCATTCATAAATGGAATTCTCTGGACACTGTTATCTTCTGTATAGTTGGGTCTGGAGACCGGGTCATACTGAGGTTCTTTCTTCTACAAGCCCACTTTATAGATGGGGACAGGCTCTTCATCAAGAGGCTGGGTATGTGCCATCAGCATTAAAGCTTTTGTTGTTCTGTCTTGCAAAATGGTAATACTCAAATTCCGCCATTCTCTTTCATCAGTTGGAATATAGCAAGATAGAGAAATTGCCCAGGTGGTACATACAATCCATAATAGGAAAGGGTGGTTTAAAAATAATGGGTTGATTCCCCAGCATCCTCCAAACTGTGGCCAATTAGCATCTTTGTTTTCGCTAGTAGCATAATCATTACACTTAAACATATTAGATTGCTTCAATCCATCACAAACAGCATCCCTCCTGGTGTTCAGGGTGTTCCACCTTTAATTTGTTTATTTAATCCTCATCAGATAGAGCATGTGATCCGGCATGGGTCAGGTCTCTGCCTCTCTTAGCTTCATCCCTGTAAGCTCAGTTGGAACTTTCCCCTGCTCCCCTCCCCCCTGCCACTGAGTCCTGCTCTTTGCTAACAGGGTCTCTTTCCTCACCCCCACCCCCACATCAGCGACCATTTCCCCAGCTTCCTATGCCATCTGTCCAACCCAAAGAATGTTTGTTGAATGAATGAATGAATGCATGCATGCATGAATGGAAGCATCATCTCCCAACAGTCTCATTCTATCCTAGTCTCCCTTTTGATCTCTAAGGAGAATATTTCTTTATCTGCATCCGAAACGCATATTATACGTCTTTGTGAGGGACAAAGGAAAGGCATCCTCATCATTGAGATCTTATTCTCGTTTTTGCCTCCCAGACTCCACCCACATCTTTCTCCCTCCTCTTCCCCGCCCCCGGAGCAACAACAAAGAATGCAACTGGGTCAGTCCACCACGAGAGGGCGCGTTTACCGGCTCCAACCCTCCCTGCGCTTGCGCACCGCAAGGTCTGAGCTGTGAGTGGAGAGCTGGGAGGAGCGAGGCCTGCGCAGCGCCCACTTCCAGGCTGGGAAAGTACCACCAAGGGGCATGCGTGTTGGACCCGGCCGTTAGCCGAGCGATACAAGAGGACACCCATGACCACGAGCCTATCGCGTGTGTCCTCCATTTCCCTGTCCAAAAAAATGTACTTTCTTACAATGTTAAGGACTCATGTAGGGGTAGGTGGTTGGAAATAATGCTCACCCCCCCCTCACCCACCCATCATCTGTCAACACAGGTTTCCAAGGACATTTTCTGTTCCTCCACCAACCTCAGAGACATTTTGGGAACACCAGTCTCAAGACCTCATACATCTTCCCGACCCTCTTGTTTAATTTTTGTGCTGTCTTACTCTTGAAAAGGGTTTCGGAGAGCCCAGGCTGGCTACGGAGCTAAGAATGACCTTGAATTCCCCATCCTGTCGCCTATGGTGGTGCTGCAGAGTGCTCAGGGCTTTGTGCACACTAGGCAAACATTCTACCAGCTGAGTCGCATCCCCTTTCTGTAAGTGGACTTCAGGTGCCTCAGGGGTGACCATCCATCCAAGAGCATTTAAACCGGAGTGCTGGGCTGCTCTTGAACAAATTTCTTCTATTACAAGAGAAGGAGAGGGACTGTTCCCGGTGCCTCGGCCATTGCCACTGAGATACCCCCTCTCTAAAATGGAGGTAAAAAAGAAAGTAGAGGGCAAAGTGCTTTGTAAACTGTAAAGCTCAGGAGAGCTTTTCATAACCGACTACATAGCAATAGCTGGCAAGGGCAGCCCAGCAGCAGGGTTTGAGGGTTTGAGAACTGGAAGAGGTCAGCTTTATCTTTTTTGGGGGGGTAGGGAGGTTGAGACAGGGTTTCTGTTTCTCTGTTTGGCCCTGGCTGTCCTGGAACTCACTCTGTAGACCAGGCTGGCCTCAAACTCACAGAGCTCTGCCTGCCTCTACCTCTTAAGTGCTGGGACTAAAGGTGTGGGCCACTACACCCAGCTTACAAGATATTTATGAATGAAGCACTGTACTATAGTCTAAAATGAACTAAACGGAGAGATGTTGTGAAGGGATCGGTTTAAGCTTGAGGATTCTCACTGCCATGCAGTCTCTCCACATCTAGCAGCTGAGTCCATGCATACCCAATACAGATCTCAACAGAAGCGTCTAACTGATTCTAAACCTCATACAGAGCAGCAAAGGGCCAAGGAAGTGCTGGGCCATTCTGAAGAAGAAAGTGGACCTGCCCCCAAAGAGACACCAAGACTTTCTTTGAAAGTGAGAGTAATTAAAACAATGTGGTATTGGTGTTGGGCTGGACAAAGAGATCAATAGAACAAAGTGCCCAGAAATGGAGCCAAGTGTATGTGGGGATTTGATTTATGATGGGGGTGGTGCAGCAACTCAGTGAGAGAGAACAGTCTATTCAATAAAAAGTGTTGGGACAATTGACTTTTCATACGAAACCTCTTTATGCCATCCATAAATATTAATTCCAGATGGATTAAAGATCTAAACGTGAAAAACAAAACTTTAAAATAATTAGGAGGAAATGTAGGCAATCCGAGAGTAGGGAAACAGGTCTTACATAAGAGACACAATTCAGAAAGGATTGAGTTTTATTATATTACTGCCCCCCACAAAGCCTCTAATATAAAAATGACATTATGAACAAAGTGAAAAGACAAGGAACAGCCTGGGTGGCAATGTTGGGGACACATAAAACAGATAAAGGGTTAGTATTCAGAATATAGAAAGACCTCCCAGAAATCAGCCCTCTAGATGCTGAAGAAGAACAGGA